>CP092865.1:150912174-150931197 GCA_030710605.1 Cordylochernes scorpioides | reverse complement strand
ACCCACACTGAAGAAAAACCTTTTACATGCAATCACTGTCCTTATAGATCTGCTCACAAAACCCATTTGAGAGCTCACATGCGAAAACATACCAACTCAAAACCATACATCTGTGATCTATGTGGATTCAAGACATCTTACTGTAAATCTCTGAAAGATCACAAGCGCAACAAGCACACCTACCCTGCGCTCAGGTGCAAGCTGTGCAAGTATGTGGCCTTTGGAGAGGTCGACCTGAGGAGCCACAGCTGCGATGAGAGCCTCTGTTGTGGGGAGTGTGGGTACAGGAGCCAGTCCAGGTCCCACTTCATCCGTCACCAGGAGGTCCACAGCCCTGTCCTCTACTCCTGCTCCCTCTGTGGAAAGAGAGTAAGTCCAAGACTTACTTCACCAACATATGAAGAACAAACATCAAGTACAGAACATCAACATAGAAGAATACGCCACTCCAGCTACCACGTCTCTTGACATATAAAATCATTTGTTTTTCCATAGAGACATTTTAAATTGGAAATATTTGATATATCAAGAAATTTTATTGATCATATATCATGGAAAACAAGTTAAATCATCGTTTAATTTATTTTTATTCCACTAGATGTCTCTGTCATCTAAATTGCGCATGTGAGCAGTTAGGATATGCCATTTTGTTTTTAATATCAACACCTGACCTTTTTACTTTTTTTTTCTTATTTTTAAAATATGTAATATATTTCTGCTTGTATATACACACTGGTCCGCAAAATTAAAGGAACAACACATGTTTAAGAAAAAGAAAAGTTATATTAAAGGATATATATCAAGTTTTGGTATATTCAAAAGCTTCCATGAATTAAGAGAGTATGTAAAACAGAAAAACAAATAAAGTTGTTCCCAATATGCAAAATACCACCGTCTACGTTGACTCCGCCTCCAGCACTTGCCTGAGTATTTCTCAAAGCGTCCTAATTTTACGCTCCACTAGATTTTTATTGAACCTTTTTGTTTTTTAAAATTTTCATGGCTTATAGGCAACATTTATCACAAGAAAAAAAATGGCAAGCTATTGGAAGGATGGAAGCAGGCCAATCACAGGCAGAAGTAGCAAGATGGCTTGGAGTGACAAGAAACGTTGTCTCAAGGCTTTGGAAAAATGTGAAAACGGCAGCTAATGTTGCCAGAACACCCGGACAAGGACGGCCAAGGGTCACAACGTTAAATCAAGAGCTGTTATTTGAGTCTCCTTGTGCGTCGCAATAGAAGAATGACAGCATCGCAACTACGAAGTGACCTCAATGCAGCTACAGGAGTCTTAGTATCAACTGATACTATACGCAGAAGGCTTCACAAGAAGGGCCTCTATGCTCGACGACTCATAATTTGTGTGCCATTGACACCAGCTCAAAAGAGAGCAAGGAAACTTTGGTGCAGACAAAATGTCGCCTGATATCCAGATGAATGGAGGCGTGTAATGTTCACTGATTAGTCCAGATTCTCTCTAAACAGCGATTCTCGTCGTGTCTTTGTCTGGAGAGAGGTAGGAACCAGAAATAATCCCCGGAATATGGTTGAAAGGGATCCCTACAGAAGCCAAAGTTTTATGGTCTGGGCTGGAATCTTCTTGGGCGGTCGCACAGCACTCCATATTTTTCGGCAAGGAACCCTGACTGGACAGAGGTATCGGGACGAGATCTTGGCAGCATATGTGATGCCTCAAGCATTGGAAATGGAGAAAACTTTCTTCTAATGGATGATAATGCCCGTCCACATAGGGCTGGTGTGGTCAACACTTTTCTCCAAAACCATGCACTTGCTCGGATGAATTGGCCAGCTCGATCCCCAGACCTAAATCCCATTGAGCATGTATGGGACAACCTAGGACGGCGGATCACATCCCTCCAACCCCCTCCTAGAAACACTCATGAGCTAGAAACAGCCTTAACACAATAGTGGGCGTTGATTCCACAGGAGCTGATAAACTCCTAATTCTTAGTATGGGTCACCAATGTAGAGCCTGTCTATCAGTTAAAGGCGATCACACCCCATATTAACAACAATATCCAAGATATTTATGCACTGACTGCAAGAAGATCATTGCTTGACCGGCTAATTTGCATAAAATACGTATTAGAATTCTTTGATTTCGGGTATTCTAATCAATAATGGAATAATAAATTTGTGTATAAAATTTCATTGATAAATGATCAATAAAATTTGAGATAAATGAAAATAATATGTTGTTCCTTTAATTTTGCGGACCAGTGTATATTGAAATTGATATTTTTACGGAAGAATATTGATCTAGAAAAGTAAAGGTGATCTCTCACGTCAAAATAGACGGGACTAAGCGCTATTTATTGATTGTTAACGTAAACTAGCGGAGTTTGTTCGGTGACAAAGCCACAACACTGAAGGAGCTCAATTTTATTTTAACATTGGAGTGGTCACTTTTTATATTTATATAGAAAGTTATTGCCAGTACAAAAGAACGGTGTTACAAATTTTAACGATAGATGGTAATTAAATTTATAAATTTATGCTGGCGAAACCGCTGGAAGGGTTCACCACTGATGAGCCAGGCCCTCCCGTTAATTTTTCAATTGCAGTATGGGCAGTAGAAATTGTTTAATTTCAAAAAGAATCTTACGCGTTTAAAATAGTTTCGAATTTAGATAACAGATGGCGCGCTAGAGCATCCTATTATAAATTTAATTTAATAAAAAAATCATAAAAATAAATATTCATACGCTATATAGCGGGGTGTCCTCTAAAGGGAGGTCTACTGTACAAGAAAAAACTCGGAGATCTAATTTAAAATAGTAGTTTTTTAATGTATTTTTTAGATAAAGCGCCTAAACATTAAAAATCTTAAAAGCGCCCAAAGAACATTCTCTTGTGTCATTAAACAAAATATATTGAAATTAAAATTTTGACGGGAGGATATTGATCAAGAAAATTAAAGGTGATCTCTCCCGTCAAAATAGACGCCAAAACTAAGCGCTATTTATTGATTGTTAACGTAAACTAGCGGAGTTTGGTCGGTGACAAAGCCACCACACTGAAGGAGCTTAATTTTATTTTAACATAGGAGTGGTCACTTTTTATATTTATGTAGAAAGTTATTGAGAGTACAAAAGAACAGTGTTATGAAATTTATTAATAGATTGTAATCAAGTATATATAAATTTAATTTAATAAAAATATCATAAAACAAATATTTATATTTATATATAAATAAATTTAAAAAAAAAAATTGAAATAATCTGTGTTACACAATAAAAAATACATATTAATTCAATCAATTATATTCTTTTTTCTCACTTTCATATATCTTGGTTTTTTAAATCTCTCTCTAAAAATAAATTCTATATATGAAAATTTTAAAAATTCCTTTTAATATATTTTTTAAAAAAGATCAAAATGACTACCAAAGGACGTAAAAAATCTGGCAGACAAAGGATAACTTGCAAATACTGTAACTACCAGACTCAATATAAGAGTCATGTAAAAGACCATGAAATGACCCACACAGGCGAAAAGGAGTTTATATGTGACTGGAAAGGTTGTTTTTACAGATCTAGCCGTAAATGTAACATCATACAACACAAAGTCACCCATTCTGAAGAAAAACCTTTTTCATGTAAATACTGTAATCACAGGACTGCTCTAAAACACCATATGGCAGTTCACATACGAAAACATATAAACTTAAAACCCTACAGTTGTGATAAATGTGATTTCCAGACATCCTATTCCTATAATCTGAGTTGTCACAAGCGCAATAGGCACAGCGACGTCAGGCTTAAGTGCAAGCTGTGCAAGTATGTAGGGAGTGAAGAGACCGACCTGAGGAACCACATCTGCAAAGAGAAATTTTGTTGTGGAAAATGTGAGTACAAAACCTACTTCAAATCCTATCTCAGCCGCCACCAGCAGGTCCACAACACTGTTCTCTATTCCTGCCCTCAATGTGGATCAAAGTGCAAGTTCAAGTATAACATCAAAAAACATATGAAGAAAAAACATAATGTACAGAATATCAATGTAGAAGACTTTGTCACTCCAGGTACCATGTCTCTTGACAAGTTAATGTGATAATTTTTTATTGTAAATAATTGTAGTTTTTTTTTTTGGTAATACAGATATTGAAAATATATCTAATTATATATACAGTTAAACCTGTCTATAGCGCCCCCTCTAAATAGCACCACCCTCTCTATAGCGCCCGATTTTAAATACGCAGTACGATGCGAATTACATTAAAAGTGACCTGTCTATAGCACCCTATTTTGGTGAGTCCCAAGAGGGGCCGCTATAGACAGGTTTAACTGTAGATATATACTGTCTTTACTCTTTTCTACAAGCCTATCTCTTCGCTTATTCCTTTTTCTACCCAGCCCATGACGCGTAACGGCCGAATCTATGCTGGAGTGTTTTTTTTTTTTTTTTAGAGCCTATTATATCCTTCTATTTATTATATATATAAAAAACAAACCTATTTTATGCTGAAATCAACTAACAAATACATGAAAACCCCTGATTCTCGAATTGTTAAAATACATGAAATTATTACATTTTATTAATGGTATTATATATATAATTTTATAACTTTATCAATCAATGAAAATATACACAGCATAATATAATTATGCATTTATAAAATATCTGGCTGTACTCAGCAATCCAAACAGGACACGAGTAAAAGTGCTCATCTGTGCTCACCATTTTCTAGAATTTACCCTAAAACTAGAGTGACCAAGCTATCACCAACCCCTAGGTACGTATTCCAACCCAGAATTACTTCACCTAGACTGCTGTACCCGAAGCAAGTAAACGCTTGAAACAGAGGCGAAACATTCTGAAGACCCAAAAATCCAAGAATATTTTTAGACGAGACTCATTTAATGAATCTCAAAAAGAAAAGTTTTATGGATATATTTTCGAATTTAGTAAAAGAAAACAATTCAAGGACGTCAATGTTAAACACTGGAGACCACCTACCGACCAAACAAACACCTTACCGAGTTACACCAAGAGAACGCCAAATTATTCAGGATGAGAGAGGTAAACAAGATGGAAAAACTTGATATCATTCAGCCCTCTGAAAGTCCGTGGGTCTCACCTGTAGTCTTGATCAGAAGATTGGATGGAAGCTGGAGATTCTGCGTCGATTACCTCGCCTGAACAAAATGACAAGAATGTCTTCCCTCTCTAAAGGATCGATGATACTTCAGACTTAGAAATCTTTATATATGTTTTATTGCTTTGTTGTTAAATATTCTATAGGCTGTAAATAATTCGTTAGTTTTAATTGTAGTCACCTAGTCGTACTGATGTCATTAATAAATATCTTCTATTTTATCATTGTGATCTGTCATCCATTACTACATTGCAATATATATCTACTATGTATAATACAATATAATTTGGCTATGATTATAGAACGACGTTTAAAAAGCTTTACCGCAAATGTTTATTTTTACAGAACGGAAAAATATATCCATGGTAGACTAGTGTACATAGCATCTGCCCAGTAAGCGGAAAGCTGGGGGCACGTTTTCCCATCCTTGGACACTTTTATTTTTCCGTTCATCATTACTCTTTACAATTTATCTTTCATACTTCATCCCTAAGGATAGGAATAGTCGTTATTTCTCCTTAAATATTGAAAATTACGATTTTTCGTTCTGAAAAAAAGAAACTATTGCGGTAAAACTTGTTAAACGTTGTTCTATATACTATGTACCATAATGGTATATAATTCCTGGGTATATTATGAACATAACTTACAATTTCTAAAGAAATCTATGAGGTTCAAAATCCATGCTAATCTCAGATTAATTAGTGATATATAATCCAGATCATTTTAGGGTTATTCGAGAGAGAAGCGTGAGTGTGTGGCCATAGGAGAATGCATTATGAATATGGAAGACCCCCTCATTTACATTTGAAGTCCCAATTCTAACTTCAATATCCCTAAATACCGGATAGGTACACGATCATATTGTATTTGGAATTGCCAGAATGCACAAAATTGAAAAATGAAGAGGATTCTATGGCGCGGTTGAAAATACCTTTGCCGAACTACAAAATTTTATTGTTTTTTTTTTTTTTTTTTTTATGGAAGGAAACTGCGCAAAGTGCGTTCGGACTATCTAGAAGATTATTAATGCAAAAAATACTTCGAAGGGCTCAAGAAAAAAATTACCAGAAAAAAAAAAAACAACTACGCGAAAAACAACCTGGTGCTCCAAACACGGGTGACAAGGTAATCCTGAACCAACACTAGAGAAGAAACAGCATGAAAAACCTAAAAAAGCAGAGATTGTTTGAATGGAACTCGAAGTCACATCAAATAAATTTCCTAATCATAATTAAAACCAGAAAAAATTCGAACCTATTCAAATAAAATAACGAAATTTGAATAATGGGACCATTAACTTCACCCTGAAATCAGAATATCACCAATTCAAAAGAGTGGGGTAATGGAATGGACAAGGCTTAGAGAAGGTCTCGTTAATTGCATGAAACAAAAGCCAGAATTCTTTACATCAAGGCGTTAGATCAACGTTCAGATCCACACCATAGCAGACTACCACACAGCTACCAAGTGGTTGGAAGATCGCCACTACACCTTCCACTTCAAGATCTTAGACGACGTAAAGAGACTGGAGTGGTCGTCAGAGCTCTCGACCATTGCATCACTATTCCCGAAATACAAGAGAACCTGGAAAACAAGGGATTTGAGCTGTCCAAGATTGCGAGACTAACGCAAATCAACAACAAAGGTAAGGTCAAACTAATCCAGGTAACTCTTTCAAAAATCCAAGAAACAAAGAATCCACAACATAATCGCCCTCTGTGACATAAACTGCAGAGTCGAGGCCTACAGGGCTCCCAAAGGTCCTGGCCAATTTTACACAAGTGCCAAAACTTTGAACACTCTCAATTTGAATAGAAGACCACTTAAATGTATAAAGTGAGGAGAGAACCATTTTAGATCTGAATGCACCAAGGAAAAAGCCCCTCCAAAATATGCAAATTGCCAGGTGCAGCACATAGCAATTTGGCGTGGTTGCCTACTAAACAGAAAAATAAATAGAGTGCCCCAAACCCGAAATACAAGGTGGGATCAATAATTGCTCGATGCAAATATTTGAATGTAATTCTACTGTCCTATAAGCTTATGTCCATAGTTTTCTTGAAAACCATTTCTGAGATTCCATCTTTCAGTGCTGCGTATATAAACAAAATCGTCCAATAGAGTATTAGAGCTTTGAGAAGCGGTCTGGTGGATTAAATTGGCGAAACCGCTGGGAGGGTTCACCACTGATGAGCCAAGCCCTCCCAATATATTTTTCATCGCAGTAAGGGCAGTAGAAGCTTGTATTATGTATAAAAGAAACTTTCGTGCTTTTAAATCTTATTTTATATGTATAGATGGCGCGTTATTGCTTTGTGTGAATTATAATGTATTAAAAAAAAATAAGAACGATATTAAAAATTAGGACTTGATTTATTCAAAATAATCACCTTGGCTTTCTATACATCGTCTCCATCGTTCTGGCAACTTGTAAATACCCTCTTTATAGGCACTCTTAGGAAGCGTGTGAAAAAAAATCTTGCACCACTTTCTGGACATCTTCATCCGAGTCATATCGCTTTCCCTTTAACTCCTTCTTTAGTAGTCCAAAAAGAAATAGTCAGAGGGGGCTAGGTCTGGACTATATGCAGGATGTTCTAAAACTTCAAAACCTAATTTAATGATTGTAGATACAGTTTTACATTATGTATGCGGCCTTGCATTATCATGAAGGAAGAGAACACCTTTACTAAGCTTCCCTCTTCTTTTGTTTCTTATACCGGGCTTTAGCTTATTTACAAGAATGTCACAATAAAGGTCGCTGTTCATACGTTGCCTTGAGGATTAAAAAATCAAGACAGATTGGTCCATCAACATCCCAAAAATTGTTAAGAAAACTTTACCGGCCGAACGTTGAGACCTGATTTTTTTTTTGTCTTGGAGAGTCGCCTCGTTTCCATTCCATAGATGCACGTTTTGTCGAAGGATCATAATGATAACACCAACTCTCATCTCCAGTTACAATTTGGTCAAGGAAATGATCACCTTCCTCTTCATACCGCTTTAACAGAGCCTTTGAAACCCGAATACGGTTAAGTTTTTGGTCCAAATTAAGGAAATGTGGAATCCATCTGCAGAATATTTTTCTAAATTGCAATTGTTCTTTAATAATGGTGTGCACAGTTCCATAGCTTATATTCAAATTGTCGGCTATGGTAAAAATGGATATTTTTCTATCCTCCAAAATTAAGTTTTCAATCGCATTTATCGTGCTTGGCGTCGCTGTAACACTTGGTCGTCCAGGTCGCTCAATATCGGTACATGTAATTCGTCCATTTTTGAACTCGTTAACCCATTTATAAAGGTTTTTTTTTTTTTTTGAGACAAACAAGACTCTCACCATAGATATTTTTCATTCTTTGGCATATTTGAGATGTTTGAATACCTTCTGCATTCAAGAAACGAATAACTGCACGTTGTTCAAGCGTGGTGCAATCCTTCAAGGGAGCTTCCATTTTAGTTTATTTATAAGTCTCGCGCCGCGCGTGGAAAAAAGAACAGAACACCTTAAATAGTCTCTCGATGTTATATTTTAATATTCTGTGGTTCAAATTATTTTTTCTTTTTTAATTTTTAAGAAATAAGATAATTCACCTTATTTATTGATCCCCCCTTGTAATAAGAAACCAGCCCCATATGCACAAAAAGAACAATCTAACCCCGAAGTTCCAAACCCTTCTAAAATGCCCCAACTAACTCAATTCAAAAACAAAATTACTGATATCGACAAAGACATCTCAATCCTTCTTCAAGCACCAAAGACAACTAACTAGAGTGAGATATCAAAAAGGTACAGAATGACACCGCAATATAATAGCCGACATAATGGAGACGTTATAGACACCATTAGATCCGTAAGATAGAATCCTCTGATGTTTAAGTTGCAGTAACACATGAAAACTCCGAGGATAAGCTTCTTTAGTCTTATACACTCCTTTCGAAGGGTCTACGATACCCGAAAGCTCGAGATATCATTTGTGAAATAAAGAAACTTATCCTCGGAGTTTTCATGTGTTACTGCAACACCATTAGATGTAAATTATATTTACAAAACTATTAAAAAGTCTTTGAAATTTTACTGGAATGCGCACAGTCTCCGATACACAGGGACAATTTTCTGTATTCTTAAACGACCATGATATTGATATAGCACTAGTCTAAGAAATAACAGACTCACTAGACAAGGAGGTGGAACTACCATTTTAATTCCCAATAAGTACAGTTATGCACATGTTCAGGCCACTATCTTTAGTCTGGAAATAACAGGAATTTTTTCATCTAAAAAAATATGAAAATGGCTCAAGTATGAACCAGTATTAGTGCTACAAATCACCATACTATCAAACTGATATTTTAAACATTTTCTCAACAGAGTTTTCATCTATTTTAGCTGGAGATCTAAACTACAAACACTACATCTGGAGTTCCATAACCGCGGGAGAAGGCTCCGAATACAATTGATGCCATGGACCTAGATATGATCCACCATGACGAACCCACTCACGATTCCCATCCTGATAACGCCTTGAACTGAAACATTCTCAAACCACATACTTTCTTACCCGACCAAACCTCTGTTCATCTCTTAGTACTACTTGTACTATTACTATGGAATGGTGCAACCGTTCTACTTACAATGCCCAAGAATTAGTTCCAGCCAAGTGAGCAGCGCATCCTCGACGTGCCGTAGCATTCGCCCGCGATATCTGCCACGTTTATTTTATACATTTTTTATAGATGAATTTGCATATTTACATTTTAACACAAGCTTAACATATTTACATACTTATTTTGGCGAAAAGAAATTATACATCTTTGATATTATACAATTATACATATATATATATATATGTCATAATTTGTATAATATCAAAGATGTATAATTTCTTTTCGCCAAAATAAGTATGTAAATATGTTAAGCTTGTGTTAAAATGTAAATATGCAAATTCATCTATAAAAAATGTATAAAATAAACGTGGCAGATATCGCGGGCGAATGCTACGGCACGTCGAGGATGCGCTGCTCACTTGGCTGGAACTAATTCTTGGGCATTGTAAGTAGAACGGTTGCACCATTCCATATGACATATATATATATATATGTCATAATTTGTATAATATCAAAGATGTATAATTTCTTTTCGCCAAGTAGCGGCGGACGGTTGGCTTCGGCAACCCTGGAGCTGACGTCACTTCCTGTTGATGTAACCTGCGGCGTCGCCACATACTGACTTGTTCTCTCTTTCTTCATGTTTACCATTTAATCTATATATAATCTTTTACCTTGTAGTTAATTAAACAATAATTAACGTTGAGCGCTGTGTGTAATCAATTGGAATACAACAAAGATTATGAAACTTAAGAAGCGCAAGGCCTAAAACGTGAGACTGAAGAAGCGCAAGACCTAAAACGTCAGACTGAAGAAGCGCAAGGCCTAAAACGTGAGTAACCAAATTTCCTTTGATTACTTGGCCCATCCTTTTTTTTACTTACCAAATATTTTGTAAAATGGCAAACACGACGATTACAAAATTAAATGGTGTTAATTACTCCAGCTGGAGCTTCCAGATGAAACTCGTTCTAATCGAAAACGACTTGTGGAGTTTGATCAATCCAGGAGAGGCTAAGCCTGACCCTAGTGACCTTGTTGCAACAAAACTTTTTTTGTCGCGGGAGGGTAAGGCGTTTGCAAAAATTTGCCTCGGGATTAATGATGAACAACAATTGCATGTTCAACATTTGAATACTCCGAAAGAGGTCTGGGAGGAACTGGAAAAATTATACGCGCCAAAGGATAGTAGATATCGAGCCGTACAACTAAGAAGGCAATTATATGGCGAAAGGTTGACTCAGCACAGCAATATGGAAGGGTATATGGGGAAGATAAACCACATTGTAAACGAACTGGCCCAAATTGGAGACAAAATTGATGATGGCGATTTGGCTATGGTTCTTTTGGGTGGATTACCAGAGGATTGGGACACCGTTGTCTCAACCATATATAACTTGCCTGATTCAGACTTCACGACCGCCACAGTTAAAAGACGGCTGTTGGCAGAAGCAGAAAGGCGTTCGTCAAATCTACCGAAAGATGTGGGTGCCATGGTCGTTAATGCCTCTTCGAAGCCCATTGAAACAGAAAAACAATTTAAAGCAAAGGTTGTTTGTTTCAAATGTGGAGGTAAAGGCCATTATGCAAGGGAATGCAGGAAGAAAGGAAAGAACGAACAAAGACCAAAGAGGTTTGACCAAAACAAAGGCGTAAATATGTCGGCAATGTGCAACACTTTGTTTGGAGCTACCGCCGAGACCTGGATCATAGATTCTGGAGCGACGTACCATATGACTCCCAAGAGAGATTACTTCACATGTCTGAAAGAGTGCACAAGCAATATGAGTTCCATCACTATTGCGAATGGCTCTTCTATAGAAGCATGTGGTATCGGTACTGTCAATGCCAATATTGTTGGACACAAGGGAGATGCCAGCAATATGATTGCCCAGAACACCTTGTACGTTCCAGATTTGCGTCACAGTGTTCTGTCTGTACTCCAAATGATAGAAAACGGTAGAAAAGTTGTCTTCAACAAGAGTGGTTCCCACATTATGGACATGAAAGGTAAACTCTTGATAGAGGGAAAGAAGTTGGGTAGACTTTACTACGTCCAGACTACTCCATCCTCTCCGATAGATCAGAATGATCGTGTTTCTCTTGTATCTGAATGCAAGGAAGAGCTTGCACTGGAACTTTGGCACAAAAGGCTGATGCATGTAAATGCATATACAATAGCAAAGATGGCCAAGAACCAAAGCGTAAGAGGACTTGATTGCAGCCCGGCAAAGCCAGAAAAGTGCGAAGACTGCTTGATCGGCAAGTCTTACCGTCTGCCATTCCTTCAACACTCACACAAGGAGGAAAAAGAAATCATGCCGTTGGACTTGGTGCATGCGGACTTGATGGGTCCACTCGACGTATTGAGCTGGGGAGGAGCCAAGTACGTCTTAACCATCATTGAATCTACGAGATATACAAGTGTATTTTTCCTGAAAAACAAAGGCGGAACCCTGGGAAAAGTCAAAGAGTGGATTCAAGAATCTGAGAAACAAAACAGCTGGAAACTAAAACGAAATCGTACGGATAATGGCTTGGAATTTTGTTCCAAGGAATGGGACACTTTCTGCACGAGCGTTGGAATAGTTCATGAACACACTTTGACGTATACACCCCAACAGAATGGTGTGGCAGAAAGAATGAATAGGACACTCCTAGATCTTGTCAGGAGCACTATATCTGGAAGTGGTCTGCCAAAGGCTTCCTGGGCGGAGCTGACTTACACCGCAGCCTATGTCAGAAACAGAGTTCTCAACAATCACAATGGTGAAAGCACGCCATATGAACTGTGGACAGGGAACAAGCCTAGTCTTAAACACATAAGAGCTATTGGCTGTCAAGTATTTGTCCATATTCCAAGACAAGTCCGTAAATCCAAACTCGAAAGGAGAGCTGTCAAAGGTAACCTTGTTGGATATACGTCCTCTGAGTGTGGATTCCTGAGATGAAGAAAGTGGTGGAATCTCGGGACTGTGTCTTCAAAGAGAGTGATGTATCGAGGAACGACAGCAACCGGGAGGTGCTTCCATCAGTTGAACACTACAGCTATGGGACTCAACGGGAGATTGAAGAGTATCCAGTGTCTTTATTAGATCAAGAAGACGTGATACCTACAGAAGAGGACAGCCATAATGAAGATACTGTGAAGCCTTCTCCTACTCGATCTCATCCAATGATCCTAAGGAACCAGAGAAATGCTCAGAACTCAATTGAACTCCTCAGTACTGAAGTAAATAAGGGAGATCCTACTTCGTATAAAGAAGCTATCCAAGGCCCTGAAGCTGAGCATTGGCTTGAAGCAAGTGGAAGAAACCTAGCGGACATTTTGACCAAGCCACTGGGGAGAAACCTACACGAACTTCATCGTTCGGGACTTTTAAACGGCGAAGTAATCCATAAAGAAGGGATCACTTCGAGGGAGGAGATTGCTGCACCGTAGCGGCGGGACGGTTGGCTTCGGCAACCCTGGAGCTGACGTCACTTCCTGTTGATGTAACCTGCAGCGTCGCCACATACTGACTTGTTCTCTCTTTCTTCATGTTTACCATTTAATCTATATATAATCCTTTACCTTGTAGTTAATTAAACAATAATTAACGTTGAGCGCTGTGTGTAATCAATTGGAATACAACATGTTGCGTGGAAGCGGGTGATGGTTGGAGTTGGCTGTAGATGGAGATGATTTGTTGAAGCTATGGTTTTTTGTGGAGAATGCTATGTTTTCTTGTGGAGATGACTATGTTTGCTTGTGAAGAAGGCTATGTTTGATTGGGGATGGCTATGTTCGTTTAAGATGGCTTTGTTTGATTGAAGATTGGTATTTTTGATTGTAGAAGGCTATGTTTGATTTGCATAATTGAAAATAAGCTTTGTTTGTTGTTGATGTCTATTGTTGATTGTAGATGAATATTTTTGATTGTATAGACTATGATTGATTGAGATAGATTATTCTTGATTGCTTGTAGGTGACTATTTTTCGTTGAAGAAGGCTATTTTTAATTGTAGTAATTTGCATATTTGAATTTGAAAAATTTGCTTTTGTCATTTCGAAAAAATAAACAGGCTCAATTCTTTATTGAGCTGAGGAATACATATGAAAAACATAATTTTGTGAATACCGCCTGGCTTAAGGCGTAAGAATAAATAAAACAAAAGATTATTTACATAATGTACAAAGATTTGTGCCGGCCAACGGGGAAGAGAGAGAGAGAAAATATCTTTATTTTACGGGGCTGCTAACCAAAATGAATGATTTTTGAGCCCCGATGGACGCATAAAGCGGAATATATACAAAGCATAGTTGGAGGGGCCTGGGGATGGGTGGCCAGGGATCATCGCCAGGTGAGGCCAGGAGAGCCGGGATGTAGAGGAGGACCGGGGGGGGGGAGCAGGGTGGTGATCCGCGGAGTTCAGGGGGTGGCAGAGACGGGTTCAATGGTGTTGAGCCCAGGGGTGACCGTGGAGAGCAGACAGACCGCAATGATTAAATTATATGATTTTTTAAGCCCAAAAGGTGTAGCAGGCAGACAAGCCGCAATCCACAATGTCAAAGTATCAAGGTGCTGCACGCAACCAAGGCTGTTCAAAAAGGTTAGATTCCCCAGGCCAGGGAATATAAAAGAAAGACAGCTGTTGTTTAAATAAGAATATTAGATAAAGCGAGAATGATTCAGCAACTGATGGGAAAAGATAGATTTTTTTTTTTTTTGTAAAAATTAATATATTAAAGTTTTAGATAAGATTACTGGTGAGGGTACCAGTGCTAAGACAACCAACCAGAAAAGTACACCATAGATTGCATAGCGCGTTCAAATGGGTCGCTGCGTAAGTCGATTTCTCGAGCAGCCCGCGCCCGTCGAATCGCCAAACCATTTGCCCTCTGTCCTTGGGTTACAGAGACAGCGTCAGGGGCGATCACATACGCAGGGCAGGTCGCGAAACCGATCTTAAACAGCGGCACATGCCAGAGTTACGTCTACGAGCGGCCGCCAATGACCGGTGTTAACCATGAGGTGAGGAGTCCGAGTCACTCAGGTGATCGGAATCCTCCGCGCGGACGCGTGGCTTAAGTCTATCAGAGGCCTTTAGGAACTCCACGCAGGCTCGCCAAGTGCTCCTGTTGAAAATAAAGTATTTGAGTGACCGCGGAGTGTACCCTAATTCTTCTGCACAGGTGGAAAGAAGGGGGAATCTAAGGGCATCAAGGCTGCTGCACTCAAGCACGATGTGAGACAGAGTTTCTTCCCTGTCAGCGTCGCAGTAAGGGCAGGAAGGATCGTCAATGACGCCTATCCTGTGGGCGAAACTGTCCGTCCACGTGTGTCCCGATAGCAGGCCAACCACAATGTGCTCGCTAGGGACGATGTAAGCATACCTTTTGTCTAAAAGACTCATTGGAGTAAGGCCAAAGCGGGTGTGGATAGAAGGAGCTAGAGAGAGGAATCTGCTTTCCCATGCTTCACGCGCCCGGCCGTAGATTGCCGATTTTACAAACGACAAACGAGCGAGTTTGTAACAGCTTGGGTCAGCAGACTCAGCACCCCCGCTTTGCGAGTGTGTCCGCAATGTCATTACCCACGTTCCCACTGTGGCCCTTGATCCATTGTATGGTGCATCTGTTCCCATTGCGATTCAATCGCGAAATCAGTAGCAGAGCTCTGTCGATAAGGTAATTACCAGTCTTAGAGTTCAGAACTGACTTCACGACTGAGAGGTTGTCCAGGAAGAATCCTAAGGTTAGATGATTTGGTAAAGTGGTTGAGTTTTCAAGTGCCTTAACCAATCCAAGGGTTTCCGCCTGAAAGAGAGAACAATGAGGGGACAGAACATGAGATTCACGTATTTCAGGTGCACAATCGAGACAAGAGAACCTGTACACGCCGGCGCCAACTCCATCTCTGGTTTTGGAACCATCTGTATAATATGCCACGTGGAAGAAAAGAGCAGGAATATTACTGGTAGCGGAGTAATAGGGGGGGGTAGGGGAGAGGATGTGGAAAGGGAGGAGGCTCGAGTGGAATTTCAGCGTCAACCAATCCATACTTTTTAAGGTATAGCTCAGTTTTAGCCGAGATTTCCAGATTGAGAGGAAGGACTCTAGAGAGGGAGATAAGAGCAGCGTTGCTGGTTGATCTGAAAGCTCTACAAGCTCTCACTAGGAAAGGCCTTTGAGCACTCAGTAAAATATTTAAGGAGCGTTGAGAAAGATTAGGAAACCATACCGCTGAGGCATAGGCAATGGCTGGAACAACCACTTGCAGATACAGAGTTCTCAAGGCCAACGGGGAAGAGAAGATATCTTTATTTTACGGGGCTGCTAACCAAAATGAATGATTTTTGAGCCCCGATGGACGCATAAAGCGGAATATATACAAAGCATAGTTGGAGGGGCCTGGGGATGGGTGGCCAGGGGTCATCGCCAGGTGAGGCCAGGAGAGCCGGGATGTAGAGGAGGACCGGGGGGGGGGGGGAGCAGGGTGGTGATCCGCGGAGTTCAGGGGATGGCAGAGACGGGTTCAAAGGTGTTGAGCCCAGGGGTGACCGTGGAGAGCAGACAGACCGCAATGATTAAAGTATATGATTTTTAAGCACAAAAGGTGTAGCAGGCAGACAAGCCGCAATGCACAATGTCAAAGTATCAAGGTGCTGCACGCAACCAAGGCTGTTCAAAAAGGTTAGATTCCCCAGGCCAGGGAAAATAAAATAAAGACAGCTGTTGTTTAAATAAGAATATTAGATAAAGCGAGAATGATTCAGCAACTGATGGGAAAGATAGATTATTATTATTTTTTTAATTATTTATTTATTATTATTTTTTTTTGTTTGTAAAAATGAATATATTAAAGTTTTAGATAAGATTACTGGTGAGGGTACCAGTGCTAAGACGACCAACCAGAAAAGTACACCATAGATTGCATAGCGCGTTCAAATGGGTCGCTGCGTAAGTCGATTTCTCGAGCAGCCCGCGCCGTCGAATCGCCAAACCATTTGCCCTCTGTCCTTGGGTTACAGAGACAGCGTCAGGGGCGATCACATACGCAGGGCAGGTCGCGAAACCGATCTTAAACAGCGGCACAGGCCAGAGTTACGTCTACGAGCAGCCGCCAATGACCGGTGTTAACCATGAGGTGAGGAGTCCGAGTCACTCAGGTGATCGGAATCCTCCGCGCGGACGCGTGGCTTAAGTCTATCAGAGGCCTTTAGGAACTCCAGGCAGGCTCGCCAAGTGCTCCTGTTGAAAATAAAGTCTTTGAGTGACCGCGGAGTGTACCCTAATTCTTCTGCACAGGTGGAAAGAAGGGGGAATCTAAGGGCATCAAGGCTGCTGCACTCAAGCACGATGTGAGACAGAGTTTCTTCCCTGTCGGCGTCGCAGTAAGGGCAGGAAGGATCGTCAATGACGCCTATCCTGTGGGCGAAAATGTCCGTCCACGTGTGTCCCGTTAGCAGGCCTACCACAATGTGCTCGCTAGGGACGATGTACGCCAGTGATTCTCAACCTTTTTTTTTTTTTGTTGCGGCATTATTTTAAAGATTTGAAAATTTGGCGGCACAATTTTAGAATTTCGCGGCACACTTTTGCTAACTTGAATGCAAGAAAATTCAAATTATGTATCAATATTTCTATGCAAAATATAAGTAATATACATCTCTAACATTCAATTTCCTAATATCGTTATTTTAAAAAGTAAAAAAATGAAAAAGAAAAAAAGAAAAACCAATACAAACGTGAACATAATCATATGACTAAAATTCGGCGGCACATTTTTAGAATTTCGCGGCACACAAAATTACCGCGGCACATTGGTTGAGAATCACTGATGTACGCATACCTTTTGTCTAAAAGACTCATTGGAGTAAGGCCAAAGCGGGTGTGGATAGAAGGAGCTAGAGAGAGGAATCTGCTTTCCCATGCTTCACGCGCCCCGGCCGTAGATTGCCGATTTTACAAACGACAAAGGAGCGAGTTTGTAACAGCTTGGGTCAGCAGACTCAGCACCCCGCTTTGCGAGTGTGTCCGCAATGTCATTACCCACGTTCCCACTGTGGCCCTTGATCCATTGTATGGTGCATCTGTTCCCATTGCGATTCAATCGCGAAATCAGTAGCAGAGCTCTGTCGATAAGGTAATTACCAGTCTTAGAGTTCAGAACTGACTTCACGACTGAGAGGTTGTCCAGGAAGAATCCTAAGGTTAGATGATTTGGTAAAGTGGTTGCGTTTTCAAGAGCCTTAACCAATCCAAGGGCTTCCGCCTGAAAGACAGAACAATGAGGGGACAGAACATGAGATTCACGTATTTCAGGTGCACAATCGAGACAAGAGAAGAGAAAATATCTTTATTTACGGGCTACTAACCAAAAGTTATGATTTTTGAGCCCAAATCGATGTCAGGTGGCAAGGGACCCTAGGATGTGGAAGCAGATGTCTCGCAGGGGTGGTGGAAACGTTGGGCAAGCAGGGGAATAGCGCCAGGGTGCAGTGAGGCGGGTGCGTTGAATAGGCCAGGAATCCAGGAGAAGTGGCAGATGGAAATGGAGGCAGAAGGTCCTTGAAGCCTAGAACTTGAGGGCCCTAGACTTCAGGATGGGGCAGCTTGAGGCTCTCGCCTCGTGCTTGTCAGGAAGGCCCTGGGAGCAGCAGTTGGCACATTTGGAGGTGCGCTGGTCAGCAATGGATGGGCAGGTTCGGCCTTCATGGCCGTCTTCACCGCAGTGGAAGCACTTAGGAGCTCTGGTGCATTGGGCAGAGTTGTGGCCGAAGCCACAACAGCGGAAGCAGACGCGGGCGCGGATGGATTCCTCGAAGTTGAGGATTACTCCTTCCACCACGATCCTCCCGCGAACGCCCAGGGCTCTAAAGGTCTTGAGGTCCACCTCGATGAAGGCGGTGCAGGTCCCGTTTCTGGGTGCAGAACGGTGCGCCACGCGCACCACCTTGTCCCCAGGAAGTTTTCTAACAGCAGCGGTTTCCAGGAAGGTCTCCTCAATTGTGGAGTTGGATGTCTCCTCATCCACTTTGAAGAGGCAGATCCCGTGGCAGGATCTCCTTCTGCTGGCGGACCTTCATTCCATTCAACTTGCTGGCCAGGAGGTTGTAACCTCAGGGATGGTGTCAGGATTGCTGGAATGGAGGACCAGCTTCCCCTTGGTGCGCAGGGAGGCCCAAACGCCTTGGGGGAGAGTGTGAGCAGCGCGGACTGTTTTCAGCATCTCCCTTGGGTCAGCCTGTGGGTCATCTGAGATGACCACTGTGTGGGCCGCCGATTTTTCTCCATGAAGGATCACTTG
>CP092865.1:150886962-150912074 GCA_030710605.1 Cordylochernes scorpioides | reverse complement strand
GAAGAAGAAATAGAATTTTCAAAGAATTAATAAATAATATTTACCCAAAAAAAATTATTGAAAAACATTTTTATAACAAAGAGCTATACCTTCAAATAATAGTCGTGATCAGTCTCAAAAAAGATATTGCTCTATTCCATATAGCTACGGCTCAGAGAGAATTGCCCGAATTTTAAAGAGATATAATATAATTACAACATATCAATCTGCACAAAATCTACGACAAATCCTACGCCAATCAGATACAAAAAATATTTCAAACCAAGAAAATACAACCAATGTAATTTACAAAATTCCCTGCCAGACATGTCAAGCTACATACATTGGAGAAACAGGTAAATCACTTAAAGATCGTATCAATCAACATAAAGCAGCTTTAAAAAACTACAAACCATTATCCCTACTAGTAGACCACTCCCTTAACAATAGCCATATACCAGATTTCAAACAGACCACAATTATATACAAAAATATAACAGAAAAGCATAGTAGACTGTTTTTAGAAAGTTGGGCTTCTGCCGAAGACAAACAGAGTATAAACAGAAAAATTGATTTTCCAGAAATTTATAAAGAATTCATATCTTAATTATTTATAAATAACTATGTATATACTTTTAATTTACTCATTTATTTTTACTTTCAATATTTTTAAATTTATAATTTATATGTAAACACACTATTTTTTACAATTACACTGTTGTATATAAATCTCTATATCTTTCATAGATAAAATAATAATATATAATGTTAAATATAATTATTTGCTGTATATAAACTGAATACAATAGTTAAATCAAAGATACAATTCTTTCATTGGCCTTGTAGAACGAGAGTGGTGTACGCGCGCGCGCATGTTCTAGTGAAAAACAAAAACATCCTCGTAAAAGAGAGGCGAGTTGCCCCTCGAAATATTGGAACAATAAAATAATTAGAAATCCAATATATGCATCTTTTATAAATATAATTTTAATTATGGATTGCCAAATCTTCAAAATATAAATATATGTTAATTCTTTAATTTTTACCTTCAATAAAGGAGATATTTATTTTATTGGGTTGATGCGCGCGCAAAAATAATGGGAAATTTGTAGTGACTAGCAATAACTCGCTAGAAGCAAACCTTTATTAATCAAAATAAAAACCATTGGCATCGATACATCTTCGCCAACGAGAATTGGTATATTCCAGTTTTATAAAAATCTGGAGTTCGGGAGGCAATGAATTCATTGAAGGCCGTTTCGGCATCACCTTGGTTTTTAAAGCATTTCTCACCCAGATTGCTCCCCATCCCCTCTAAATGGGGTTTCCTCCTCACTCATGTACATATATAACCTTTTAGGGGAATCCCCTTGTAAGACAATAGTGTCTTAATAAAGGTTTTTGTTGTTGGTGCCTTTCTCACCAAGGAAGTTGGCGAGGTGCTTAAAAAAGTAGTAGTCGGTAGGCGAGAGGTCGGGCGAGTATGGAAGTGAAGAGAAAGATAATTGCGATTCACTCAACAAGGTTGATAGATATCTATGGATAACATTGTTTTCCTCATTCCCCTCAGTGAATATCAGAATATTCCCAAGAAAGTATTTTCCACAAGCCATATCAACTACTAAAAGCTGAATGATTAAGAAGTCAAAGTGATCAAGTCTTTAAAAATATCAAAATTTAATATGGTCTCTAATACATTACTTAAAAAAAAAGTTTATTAAATTAATAAGAAAAGCATATAAAATATTTTTTTTATGATATGAATTAATATTTTATCACACACGTAAGAATGTTATTTATTCCATTAATATTTACAAAAATTTGAAAATAGAAATGACATAACAACATTGGCTTCAAGTAAATTAAGTTAACTGGCACATTTTGGAAATGAAAATTCGTAAAATGTGATACTCTTAAAAGAAAATCAATTAAGTTTCCAAAATGGTTGTCCTTCCTTTTTTATTTATCCTAAGTAAACGTGTTACAGGCCATTATAATCATGGTGGGGTTGAACTTTTGCAAGAATCGGAGGCCATTGGAGCACCTTTTTATCTTTCCTTGAAACAAATATATCATATTTAGATAAATAATATATATTTCTGCGTTTATTCAATACACACACTAACAATGGTATAATTGACAACGTTGTTTTGATTCAAAAAGGATCTAATACTTTTGAAGAAAAAAAACGGGTAGAGTCAAGAATACACATCTATAGTTGCTAACATTTTTAACAAAGCATATTTAAAAATGGCTAAGCTAGTGCTGCAAATATCTGAGTGGGGTCAAAAATGAATCAGAAAAGAGAAGCAAGATATGATAAAGACCGCCATGACAATGTGAAAGGGCTTAGTGGGTAGCAATCCATGGCCATTAGCCAAATGTGTGTCTATGGAAACAATGGTACCATGGCTGCAATATCTGGTCATTGGTGCAGACCGAGATTTTGACAAAGGCTACGATGCCAATTTGGAAAGTCCTGCAACATCTGGCGCAAAGACAAAGATCGCGATGCCAATATGAAAAGCCTTGCACCATATCTGCAACATCTATATGTTGGTCAAATACACAAATAAAAAGGAACCAAATGGCGTCTTGGTTATAACATTTGATGAAAAGAAAATTCCTTTTTTGAAACCAAAAATAAACTTTCTATCAATCAAGTCTTGACTTAATGAGATCGAAATTGAAATTGTTCATTACAGACATTCCATTTATGTAAATATAAAAAAGCTTTGATCAAAAGTTATTACAGTCGAACTTGGATAATTCGAACCCCAAGGGACCATAAAAAAATTCGAATTATCCAAAAATTCGAATTAAAGATGTTAAATTATTTATATAGGAAATTCTAGGGACCAAGATAAATATTCGAATTAAAGAGGTTTTCGAATTAAAGAAGTTCGAATTATCCAAGTTCTAATGTATTTATATATCATTTTAATTGAATGGGCCATTGATCTATTATTTGGATAATTCAGGTTCCTGAAACAAACTCACATTCTACTATTCAAAATGATTCAATAAACACATTGTCATATTTGCATTGCCATCGTGAATAATCCCTGCCCAGAAGTCCTCCTCTACGTGGCGGGCGGGAGAAGCAGCATAAGTAAGGGACTGTCCTGTAGTACGGTGTCGTGAGCCCCGAGCTGCTACGGTAACCGTGAACAGGTAACTGTTAAATATGGCTAACTAATGGGGCAATGACACCCTCCCTTTCCATGGAATGCACAAGACACCACCACTGTGATCCATAAGTAAGGGACTCCCTGTAGTACGGTGTCGTGAGCCCCGAGCCGCTACAGTAACCGTAAACAGAGAACTCTGAATGTGGCTGACTAACGGGGGCAATGGCATCCCTCTTTCCATGGAGCAACAAAATCTGAAATTGACGATACATGCTACTGCGTCCGAGGGAGCCGACGCGCTGGGGCCTGCAGTCCAAGGAACCAGTGGGAAATATGCTACGAGGACCCTGAAATTTGGACAAGACACCACATCATGAATAATCAAGTAGTATTCAAATTTTCAAAACTAAAACGTTGAAATAAAACATGAAAATACATCTATATATATCTGACTTGAAGCGTCTGTATAAATAAATATCAATAGATTTTTTAGTTTATTTATTTAAGAAAATCAGACGAGTACTCTTTCTAAATTAAAAACAATTTGAAACAAATGATATTTTTAGTTATGCAAATATAAGGAGATTGCATAGAGGACTCATTCATTATATACACTGCGTGACATTGAAAATTGAACACCAAGAAATAGTGGCCAGAAAATTATGCAAATTTCAGGGTAGACGCGCCTAACCGAGTTATGCAAATGATGTAAAATGCGCAGCTCTCGTGCGCACATGGAGTAAGATATAAGGGAAGGAACTTGCAGAAAGGACAGTATTCGTGTCGTTATTTCTTCAAGGAAAATCATTGTAGAAATTTTGTTCTTGTGTCAAAAGACACGTGTAATAACAGAGAATGCCAGGTCATCGTAGACGGAGGCAGTTCAAGCAGAGAGACGCTTTTACGAGGGGCATGGTGATCGGACTGAAAAGGGCAGGTTGGTCCATACGTCAAATCGCAGCTGATACACACCTTGGTGCGTCCACGGTGCACCGACTGTGGAGAAGATGGTTGGAACAAGGAAATGTGGCAATTTATAGGAATGTCGGTGCAACCAGAGTGACGTCAGCACGTGTGGATCGGCGTATCCTTCGACAAGCAGTGGCGGCCCCACAAGCCACTTGTACTGCCAACCTGCAACATGTGCAAGACACCCTAGATCATTCCATCTCGACCAGAACCATTTCCCGTCGATTGGTTGCTAATGGCTTGCACTCATGCCGTCCGCTAAGAAGACTGCCATTGACCCCACCGAATAGGCGCAAACGTTTGGAATGGTGCCGGGCTAGATCGACGTGGATGACGGAATGACACAGGGTCGTGTTCTCAGATGAGTCGCGTTTCTGCTTGTCCAGTGATAGTCGCCGTGTACGCGTGTGGCGTCGACGTGGAGAAAGGTCCAATCCGGCAGCAATTGTGGAACGCCCCACCGTGCGACAACGTGGAATCATGGTTTGGGGCGCAATCGCGTATGATTCCAGGTCACCTTTACTTCGTATTCAGGGCACTATGACGGCCCAACGATACGTTGATGATGTGCTGCGACCGGTGACACTCCCCTACCTTCAAGGGGTACCCAATGCCCTTTATCAGCAGGATAACGCCCGACCGCACACTGTTCGCATTAGCCAACAAGCTCTGCAAGATGTACAGATGCTTCCCTGGCCACCGTACTCTCCTGATCTCTCACCAATCGAGCACGTCTGGGATATCATTGGACGCCGTTTGCATGCCTTGCCACAGCCGCGTTCAGAAGACGAACTGTGGCAAATGGTTGAGAGGGAATGGAGAGCCATCCTTCAGGACGCCATCCGTACTCTGATTGACTCTCTACCTAGACGTGTTGCTGCGTGCATCGCCGACCGCGGTGGTCCTACTTGCTACTAAGCCGACGCCGTTCTCGCTCTGTATTATGACTATCATTTGAAATAAAGATCACTTATTGTTCGTCCCTGTCTCTCTCTGTCTGTCGAGTTTCATCACTTTCTGGCCACTATTTCTTGGTGTTCCATTTTCAATGTCAAGCAGTGTATATTGAGTTAGTAGGTAAAGAATTTAGTTACACCTAACATTTTGCTAATCTGATTCGTAATGTTACATAAATAGGATTTAAAATTATTTAGGAAGATATTCCCCAAATAATGTATAAATTAAGGTGAAACATCAATTAGGTTTAAACAGGCTATCATTCTATACACGTTCTTTGTATGAGTGGGCAATTTGTTTTGTTAGTATAATAACACTTTAGATAATATAAAAATCCTATTATAATATAGTGGTAATATTTAACATTGATCATAACACTACACGATGAAAACATATAATTATTATTTTGGTACTATATATATATATATAAACTTCTTGAAACATTTTATCTCTTTAGATATAACCGGATTCATGTAGCTTACTAAAAATCATATTTTAGTTCAATTCACATTTTGTAAATACATTCTAGACTTTCTACGAAACCTGGATCTCTAGTGTTTTCATGCGTTGAATAATGTAAATAACTTATGTAAATAAACTTTTCTCCTTGTTTGGCGCAAGTATCCCTTGCAGGATATAGCGCTTTGGGAATAAAATAATTGAAATTGTAATTGTAATGTAGCTTACTAAAAGTATCCAACTAAAAATAGATAAAAATATTGTCAAAACTTTAATATAAGATTTTTATATAATTATATTCATAAACAAAAGCTTGGCTAGAGTCTATCTTCATATATTCAACCTTTTCATACGTCATCCAAAAAGTTAGAAATAATACATATTTCTCTTTGAAATTAATATTGATTTTCACAAAAAAATAAACTTATGCGGGGAGGCTTTAAGTATTACTTTATAATCATACACCGCAGTCCTTTTTATTGTATATATAAGTAGATATATTTTCAATATCTGTATTACCAAAAAAAAACTACAATTATTTACACTAAAAAATTATCACATTAATTTGTCAAGAGACATGGTACCTGGAATGACAAAGTCTTCTACATTGATATTCTGTACATTATGTTTTTTCTTCATATGTTTTTTGATGTTATACTTGAACTTGCACTTTGATCCACATTGAGGGCAGGAATAGAGAACAGTTTTGTGGACCTGCTGGTGGCGGCTGAGATAGGATTTGAAGTAGGTTTTGTACTCACATTTCCCACAACAAAATTTCTCTTTGCAGATGTGGTTTCTTAGGTCGGTCTCTTCACTTCCCACATATTTGCACAGCTTGCACTTAAGCCTGACGTCGGTGTGTCTATTGCGCTTGTGACAACTCAGATTATAGGAATAGGATGTCTGGAAATCACATTTATCGCAACTGTAGGGTTTTAAGTTTATATGTTTTCGTATGTGAACTGCCATATGGTGTTTTAGAGCAGTCCTGTGATTACAGTATTTACATGAGAAAGGTTTTTCTTCAGAATGGGTGACTTTGTGTTGTATGATGTTACATTTACGGCTAGATCTGTAAAAACAACCTTTCCAATCACATATAAACTCCTTTTCGCCTGTGTGGGTCATTTCATGGTCTTTTACATGACTCTTATATTGAGTCTGGTAGTCACAGTATTTGCAAGTTATCCTTTGTCTGCCAGATTTTTTACGTCCTTTGGTAGTCATTTTGATCTTTTTTAAAAAATATATTAAAAGGAATTTTAAAATTTTTCATATATAGAATTTATTTTTAGAGAGAGATTTAAAAAACCAAGATATGTGAAAGTGAGAACAAAGAATATAATTGATTGAATTAATATGTAATTTTATATTGTTTAACATTATGCTCCAGGAATCCGGGTTACCTAAATAAATAATTGTTTAACAGATTATTTTAAATTTTTAAAAATTTATTATATAAATATTTATTTTTATGATATTTTTATTAAATTAAATTTATAATATGTGAAGCACTAGCGCGCCATCTGTTATCAAAATTCGAAACTATTTTAAACGCGTAAGATTCATTTTGAAATTAAACAATTTCTACTGCCCAACTGCAATTAAAAAATTAATGGGAGGGCCTGGCTCATCAGTGGTGAACCCTTCCAGCGGTTTCGCCAGCATAAATTTATAAATTTAATTACCATCTATCGTTAAAATTTGTAACACCGTTCTTTTGTACTGGCAATAACTTTCTATATAAATATAAAAAGTGACCACTCCAATGTTAAAATAAAATTGAGCTCCTTCAGTGTTGTGGCTTTGTCACCGAACAAACTCCGCTAGTTTACGTTAACAATCAATAAATAGCGCTTAGTCCCGTCTATTTTGACGTGAGAGATCACCTTTACTTTTCTAGATCAATATTCTTCCGTAAAAATATCAATTTCAATATACACTGGTCCGCAAAATTAAAGGAACAACATATTATTTTTATTTATCTCAAATTTTATTGATCATTTATCAATGAAATTTTATGCACAAATTTATTATTCCATTATTGATTAGAATACCCGAAATCAAAGAATTCTAATACGTATTTTATGCAAATTAGCCGGTCAAGCAATGATCTTCTTGCAGTCAGTGCATAAATATCTTGGATATTGTTGTTAATAAGGGGTGTGATCGCCTTTAACTGATAGACAGGCTCTACATTGGTGACCCATACTAAGAATTAGGGAGTTTATCAGCTCCTGTGGAATCAACGCCCACTATTATGTTAAGGTTGTTTCTAGCTCATGAGTGTTTCTAGGAGGGGGTTGGAGGGATGTGATCCGCCGTCCTAGGTTGTCCCATACATGCTCAATGGGATTTAGGTCTGGGGATCGAGCTGGCCAATTCATCCGAGCAAGTGCATGGTTTTGGAGAAAAGTGTTGACCACACCAGCCCTATGTGGACGGGCATTATCATCCATTAGAAGAAAGTTTTCTCCATTTCCAATGCTTGAGGCATCACATATGCTGCCAAGATCTCGTCCCGATACCTCTGTCCAGTCAGGGTTCCTTGCCGAAAAATATGGAGTGCTGTGCGACCGCCCAAGAAGATTCCAGCCCAGACCATAAAACCTTGGCTTCTGTAGGGATCCCTTTCAACCATATTCCGGGGATTATTTCTGGTTCCTACCTCTCTCCAGACAAAGACACGACGAGAATCGCTGTTTAGAGAGAATCTGGACTAATCAGTGAACATTACACGCCTCCATTCATCTGGATATCAGGCGACATTTTGTCTGCACCAAAGTTTCCTTGCTCTCTTTTGAGCTGGTGTCAATGGCACACAAATTATGAGTCGTCGAGCATAGAGGCCCTTCTTGTGAAGCCTTCTGCGTATAGTATCAGTTGATACTAAGACTCCTGTAGCTGCATTGAGGTCACTTCGTAGTTGCGATGCTGTCATTCTTCTATTGCGACGCACAAGGAGAGTCAAATAACGCTCTTGATTTAACGTTGTGACCCTTGGCCGTCCTTGTCCGGGTGTTCTGGCAACATTAGCTGCCGTTTTACATTTTTCCAAAGCCTTGAGACAACGTTTCTTGTCACTCCAAGCCATCTTGCTACTTCTGCCTGTGATTGGCCTGCTTCCATCCTTCCAATAGCTTGCCATTTTTTTTTCTTGTGATAAATGTTGCCTATAAGCCATGAAAATTTAAAAAAACAAAAAGGTTCAATAAAAATCTAGTGGAGCGTAAAATTAGGACGCTTTGAGAAATACTCAGGCAAGTGCTGGAGGCGGAGTCAACGTAGACGGTGGTATTTTGCATATTGGGAACAACCTTATTGGTTTTTCTGTTTTACATACTCTCTTAATTCATGGAAGCTTTTGAAAATACCAAAACTTGATATATATCCCTTAATATAACTTTTCTTTTTCTTAAACATGTGTTGTTCCTTTAATTTTGCGGACCAGTGTATATACAGGCATAAATATTATTACATATATTAAAAAATAAGAGAAAAATAGTAAAAAGGTCAGATGTTGATATTAAAAACAAAAATGGCGTATCCTGACCACTCACATGAGTAATTTAGATGACAGAGGCATCTAGTGGAATAAAAATAAATTAAACGATGATTTAACTTATTTTCCATGATATATGATATCAATAAAATTTCTTGATATATCAAATATTTCCAATTTAAAATGTCTCAATGGAAAAACAAATGATTTCACTTGTCAAGAGAAATGGTAACTGGAGTGACGAAATCTTCTATATTGATGTTCTGTACGTTATGTTTGTTCTTCATGTGTTTGGTGAAGTAAGTCTTGGACTTACTCCTAGTTCCACAGAGGGAGCAGGAGTAGAGGACAGTGTTGTGGATATCTTGGTGACGGATGAAGTAGGACCTGGACTGGGTCCTGTACCCACACTCCCCACAACATAGGCTCTCATCGCAGCTGTGGCTCCTCAGGTCGGCCTCTCCAAAGGCCACATACTTGCACAGCTTGCACTTGAGCGAGGGGTCGGTGTGCTTATTGCGCTTGTGATCTTTCAGTGAGTTACAGTAAGATGTCTTGAATCCACATAGATCACATATGTATGGTTTTTAATTGGTATGTTTTCGTACATGAACTTTCAAATGGGTTTTGTGAGCAGATCTCTAAGTACAGTGATATTGCATGCAAAAGGTTTTTCTTCAGTGTGGGTAATTTTGTGTTGTGCCACATTGAATTTTCGATGAGATCTGAAGTTGCACAACCTTTCCAATCACACATAAACTCCCTTTCCCCCGTGTGGGTCTTCTCGTGGTCAATTAGGTGGCTCTTATATTTTACCTGCTGGTCGCAGTATTGGCACGTTAGCATTTGTTTGCCAGATTTTTCAAGTCCTTTATTATCCATTCTAGTCTTTTTGCATAAGTCTATACAACAATAATTCTTATTATTTTAATATTTAATTTAATTTTATATACAGTGGACCCTCGGTTTGCGAGCATAATCCGTTCCAGAGCCATGCTCGTACTCCAAAACGCTCGTAGTGCGAAACTAATTTCTTATTTTTAATAATTGAAACTCGGGCAATTCTTCCATGAATTTTAGTTTAATTAGAGTCGGTAAACACTTCGTGATAAGTATAAGAGAAGCTTGTACTCCATTCAATATTTGAAATCATAGCTATCATATTTTTAATGAAAGATTCGAAAGAAAAAATTTACACGTGATAGTTACTGAATTTCAAACCTAGTGATAAGTAAATAAAAATATAATGCATAAATAAATGTATAAAAAAAAAGATAAAATAAACAAAAATAAAAGATAATGTTGGGATGGCTGATGAAATTGCGTTAAAAAACCACTATTTGAGGGGAAAATGGCATAAAAGGGTTATTTTATAACATTTTATTTTTTTCTTTCAATTTTATCGAAGAACTGGTCCAATGACTGTTGCTTCTGCCTCTTTTTGAGACTTTCACGGAAATGCGACATCGCATTATCGTTGAACTGATCCGTCGCTCGCAAAGCAACCGGCTTATTCGGGTGGTGCTTTGCTACGAACAATTGCACAGTTTCCCACAATTTACATATTTCCCGAATCTGATCTGAAGGGAGGGATCCCAGTGAATTTTCATCCTCCTCTTCCCCAGACGAGATCACCTCCTTAACCTCTTGGTGTTGCTCGCGATGAAGATCGATCAGTTCATTTGTGGTAAGCTCCTGATCTTCTTCCTCCACAAGCTCTTGAATGATTGGCTCATTCACCTCCAGTCCTAAAGTTTTCCCCAGAGACACAATAACATCGATAATTGGTGGCTCCTGTTCACCAGACAACCCCTTAAAATCATATGCATGGACGATGTGAGGCCACAATTTTGTCCAAGCAGAAACGAAAGTTCTCTGGGAGACTCCATTGCATGCTTTATCAATGATCTTAAGGCAGTGGACAATGTTGAAATGATTCTGCCAAAACTTAAATACCTTAAGTAAGGTTTGTTTCTTCAGTTAATTCGAAGCATCTCTGAAAAAGTTATTTGATATATATTTTCTTAAAGTTGGAAATGACCTGCTGATCCATAGGCTGCAGTAGTGTGGTGGTGTTAGGAGGGAGGAACCTGACCTCAATAAACTTGAATTCATCCAGTAAGTGATCCTTAAGGCTTGGTGGATGAGCAGGAGCATTGTCCATAACCAGCAACGCTCTAGTGGCAGTTTTTTTTCCGAAAGGTATTTCTTCACTGCAGGACCGAATGCTTCGTTCATCCACTCAACAAACAACAAACGAGTGACCCAAGCCTTAGTATTCGACTTCCACAAAACGTTCAATTGGCTCTTTTGCACTTTGTGTTTCTTGAAAGCCCGTGGATTCTCAGAATGATACACGAGCAGTGGCTTTACTTTCAAATCTCCACTTGCATTAGCACACAGCAAGAGGGTGAGAAGGTCTTTCATGGGCTTGTGACCGGGCATTGTATTCGCTTCGGCTGTAATGTAGGTTCTCTTCGGCCATCTTTTTCCAAAAAAGTCCTGTTTCATCACAGTTAAAAACTTGCTGTGGGAGGTAACACTCGGTAACAACGAGCTTCTCGAACTCGGCAGTGAATGTCTCAGCTGCTTTAGCATCCGAACTTGCACCCTCTCCATGCCTCGTGACACTATGGATGCCACTTCTCCTCTTAAAGTTTTCGAACCACCCCTTGCTGGCTTTGAAGTCTGCATGTACTTCGTTCTCTATTGATGTACATGGTATTTTACTCCCGAGTTCGGCGTACAAGGCCTTTGCCTTTTCACATATTAAATTCTGGGTTATGGTATCACCTGCTAATTGCTTCTCGTTTATCCATACAAGAATCAATTTTTCAACTTCTTCTAGAAGACGTGGACGCTGTTTTGATAGTCTTGTGACTCCTTTTGCTGCATCTAACTCCCTTAATTCCTTTTTCTTCTTCAATATTGTGCAAATCGTTGATGTCGACTTCTTATAAATTCTCGCTATTTCTGTCACCCGCGTGCCACGTTCGTACTTTTCAATCATTTCCCTCTTTGCCTCCATTGTGATAATATCCTTCTTCTTACCCAATTCTCCTTCAACATATTTCTTCACGGGGCCCATTTTGCAGTGGTTATAGGATTTTTATAGCAAGAGAGGTAGAAATTGTCACCCATTTTTGAAAATACATATATAATCTAAAAAATAAATAAGAAATTAAAAAAAAGCTATTCCTTTATCATTGAGAGATAATTTTATCGTTGAATTAAAATTAGTCAAAATGATATACAGAGTATTTTAAGATTAAAGAAAATTTTTAACTTTAATAGCAACTTTTTAAATTTTAATAGCAACTTTTTAAATTTTAATAACACCTTCGAGCCTTTGTTTACAAATGGAAAAAGTTATCTTAAAAATTAAAAACGTTTTCTTTAATTTTAAAATACTATATACATGTATATATATATGAAAAAATAGTACAAATGTAACATTGTACTGGGATAAGGTGCATAAATTAAGAAAAAGGCATCTCCTTATCGTGCAACTGAAAGTTGCTGATGGCTGGCGCCATCTATCGGAATAAATATCAACTATTCTCGTTGATTTTTTAATTATTCCATATATATATATATATATATGTATCGATTTGAATATATACATTATAGTATGTATTAAATATATATACTGTACTTATATTATAATGATTAATAACAATCCATAAATAAAATAATATTTAATATAAAAATATGCCCTCATCCCGCCGCTAAAGGTGGAAATGGAGAAGAGGGGCAACCATCACGAGTTGCTCGTAATGCGAAATTTCACTCGTAATCCGAGGTAAATTTTTTCAAAAAATTTTGCTCGTACTGCGAAAAGCTCGTACTCCAAGGTGCTCGTAAACCGAGGGTCCACTGTATTAAAGAGAGAGATAAAGGTAAAAATATATGATTAATACAATTATATTCTTTAATTTTGGCGAGACAGATTTTTTTACTTAAATTAAATATATATAATTTTTTTAAAAATATTTTACTCTTTCATGAAAAATATATATTATTTTATTTCATTTAAAAATTTGATTGATTGAATATAAAGATTCACCTTATTCCAATATAATTTAATATACCTAAAAAAGAATAAAATATGTTTAAAAGTCAAAGTTTAAAGATGGAAAGGCCTTTTTGAACTATCAAGTCAGGCGCTTTAAAATATTTGGGCGCTATCCCAAAATGTCAATTAAGAACTCCTATTTTCAACTATATGAAAATAACTTGAATCTTCCCTAGCAGTTCTCGATTGAATGTTTTGTGTCAAATATATCGTATTACTAGATGAATATTTCGTTCAACAAACAGGTCTAGAACGACATCCATTTCAAGTCTTATAATCAGACTGAATTTGATGAGAATCTAGCTTTAATTCATATCCATACTGGTCATCTCTCGATATTTGAAAGAAATGATATTAAGTAGGAAACTATTTAATTAGGAATGCTAAATATGCAGTATAATAATGTAAAGAGACTCAATTTTAAAATCCAAAGGATAGTCATATTTTAAAGAAATGAGATCTAAAATATAAGGAAAAGATCAATATATTTATATATATAATATCCCGTTAATAAAAAAAGAAGCAATTTATTCCATTAAATGCAATAACTATGCAGTCAAATACGAAGGGGAGCCTGAAAGGAGAGTCGGCAACCGCATGTATGAACACCAACAAACAACAAGACAATGGATCGGTGATATACCAGCATTGTAGAGAAGCACACATTTGACCAACCACAGATACATTATAATAACATAAGTCTCAGAGATTAATCATGGAAGCGCTCGTATCAAGGCAAAACAACAGCATCAACAGAAACCTTCCATATGACCTATTATACCCCAATAATGTTTAATAATATAGAACTCTGCAATAGAGAATATAACTACAAAATATAAAGTCAAATTCAACCAATAATCCAACACTTAAGATATAATAAACAACAAGTTTATATATGTAATATTGTTGCAAATGTGCCGACGAAAGGATGAACTGGCAGTCGTGTACGTGAGGCGAGTGTTGATGTTCTTCCCACACGCGGACAACAAGAAGCAGAGGCAGGGCTAGATGTTAGCACCGAGAGTGATCGGGGACAGCCCACGGGACAGAGGTAGAGGCCATGACACAAACTTGGATGCTTATCACCGAGACATGGAGAAAGAGCGTGTGTGAGACAGGAGCCGCCTGCCGATGGCCACACCCTAGAACATCTGCTGACCCCCTGCCAAAACTTGTCCTGTTTACAGGGGTCGTCTATAAAGATGTCCCTTGGGACTCCACATGAGCTAGGCGTTGCCTTTTTCCTCCCCTCTGTCCCTGCCACCAGCTGACCGAACACTCTTTGGATCTTTATTTTGATGTCACCATTTTTAGTTTTAAATACAAATAGGGGGTTAAAATACAAATAGTTTATATACAAAATATGGGGTGGTAGTAAATAGAAACAGTGTACATTTCAATAGATGGGTAGGATATTATAAGGTATCAGCTCTAACTAATTAGAAGATATGTGACATATACTAAAAGCGTAATTATTATACAGTTTAAAATATAGGATATATATGTGATGAGGTATCCTGTCGACTCTCGCTATAGCTGTGATAACCGAGGGTCAAACCTGTAGTAACCGAGAGGGACAGTCAGGGCGTGGAGAGTTTTCCAGTACCTCTCTGCACCTTGGAGGACCTTTAACAGTTCTCACAGAGTACAGGCAGTCGTGATCGAGGCAGAGTGGAAAGCTTGGGAATGTCCACACACAAAAACCGAAGAGACACAGTAGTAGTAGGAAAGTTCCATGAACAGATAAAAGTCGAGCTAAGAGCAAAATGGAGATAGGATAATTCTTACTGTTTTACATGGTCGATGAGGTGGACCTGGGTACAACCGACGAGGGCTCACGCTGATGGTAAAGTGGCTATATTTTCGGCTAGGGCAGAGGTCTTATACCTTTGCCGAGGGGGGAGAATGGACTTTGAGCGGGTGCAAAGGGCGTGGGGCGTCTGCGGTATTCTACACCCTTTGACCTTGATGGAACGACCTCCCAAATTCCTCTTTAGGGTTGTTGGATTTCTCTCTCGATTTTAGACGTTTTTGAACTTCTTCTAAATCTTGCTTTAGCTCAGCTCTTAACCTATTACATAGTTTTATTTATTTATCCTCGGTTTGTACAAAGTACATTACATATGGTGATGCAATGACACATGTCAATCATGCGTATAATTATTTATAGATGTGTTTCTATATACAACATGACAATCTTGTTATAAGTATTATACAATATAGGGTTGTCGGTTTAAATTACCATATATATATATATACAAGTATAGTAGCTATTAACGGTGTGATTGTATATTTGTACTCCTGTAGTTGGGCTACGAAAGTTAGAGTTGGCAATAAATAGAAGTATCTCATCTCCGGAGACTTATTGACTTGTTTAATTGATATTTAGGAGATTTAAATATAGATAATTCATTGAGTATATAAACACTCAGAAATTTGAAATGAAATGGTTTATTATAATGTACAAATCTTATAATTCGAGAGACCTTATTATTATTATTATAATCCTTCAGTATAATTATAAATAAAAGAACATTTGAAAAGTAGTATAGTTTATTTTTTATATAACGGCAATACAAGTTCTCTGGTGTAACTCCCCTTCGAATGGTATAACTTTGCTACTAAATCTTGAAGCATCGTAGGTATACCGGACAAATGGCTGTTTGCGCCTGGAAAAGCTTGTCGTTATATAAAAGGATTTCCCCAGTGAATTTTTATTTTATTTATAAATCCTATAATACTTTTAGAAGTTTATAATGAATGTTGAAGTCGTTTTATATTTCATGTTTCTTACCTATGAAATAGGTCAGAACAAGTGGGGAAACGTTTATCATTGTTTTGTTGTTGGCATCTTTAGTCGTCCCCGTTTAATTTATTTATTGAATATTTTTATGATGAAAACTTCAAAGATTTTATCAATATGTTTCTCTCAGATATTTCAACTTTCTAAAATATATCAAGAAGTAAAATAAAACATAGAATGATGGCCGATAACACGGTGGTGAAACGCGGTTTCTGGGAGCGGGCATATACATTATGCTTATTATAACTTCAAAACTTATTTAATCCATATATATGTTATATAGAATTATTTAATTATAAAATTATAATTTCCAGAAAAAATACTCTGTAAAATCGACCGCCAGATGTCGTGGCTTCAGATATAAAAAAAACTTATTGTTGTTTCCTTTTGGCCGGCTCAAATCTTTTGTACATATGTAAATAAGTATTTTGTTTTCTTTATTCTACTCGCCTTAAATCGGGCAGTACTTTTATCAAATTATGTTTTTATATTCTTTATGCTCAATTAAAGCTAATTCTGATCTAAACTCTTTTTTATATATTAACACGACTGCAATATCACAAACATGTATCCTTTAACAACCTAAGCAAATTCTTTATCAAACAAATTTATTAAAACATATATATACGCCCGCAGTCTTTCTCCATAACAGACATCCCTGCATTTAGACAGTTCGTCCAATCTCTCACCCCGCTTCAAAACTCCACCATGGTGTCATATGATGTCAACTCTATGTATTTATCCCTACCCCACCAGCTGATCATTACTCAGCTAACAAAATTCCTGCAGGACATCCAGTTAGACCCTAAAACTGTTTCTACTATAGTCGCGCTTTCCTCCATATGCTTGGACATCACTGAGTTTGCCTTCAATAGCCAATTTTTCAAACAGATTAGGGGCTCACCCATGGGTAGCCCATTATCATCACCCTTAGCTGAAATAGTTATGTCCACACTTGACATCTGGATCCAAAAGCAATTCACACCGGACATTCACATATGGAGGAGATATATTGATGATATCCTTTGTATATGTGAAACCGGACATGAGCTTAGCATATTATCTGTTCTTAACTCCTTTCACCCCGATATTTCTTTCAGTCATGAATCAGAAGTTAACAGTGTTTTACCTTTTCTCGACATACTCATTATTCGTACCCCTTCACACTACCACACAACAGTTTATCATAAAATCAGTGTAACCCAAATTTCTATACAAATTTCAATTCTTCCTGTCCTTTGTCCCATAAAATTAATACAGTCAGAACACTTACCAAGAGATTAGTCACACATTGCTCCCTGCCCATATTTAGATCAATAGAATTCTCCAACATCAAAAAACAGCTTGCCCTCTCCCAATACCCTCACCATTTCATACACAAACACCAATACAACCCTGCTATTTTGAAACCCCTTACACCTCATAGAAATACCTGCATTTTGCCTTATTCACCACAATCCACTACCATAGCCTGCATGCTTAAATCCCATGGCATCAATACCTATTTTAAAAATAATAAAAGCCTGGCCACCATTCTTAGACACCCCATTACCCACGTACAGAGACCTACCAGTGTTCGATCGTCCGGTGGCTCGGTCTACTCGGTCTCATGCAGCGATTATAGTGCAACCTACGTGGGTGAGACCGGTAGGTCCGTGGCCGTCAGGATGATCGAACATGGTAGATGTATCAACAATAAAGATAGCAGATCCCTCATATACGAACACACACTTAATACTGGCCATTCTTTCAATTTAGCTTCTCCCACCACCCTATACACCAACATTCCCAGTAAACACCAAAGATTAATCATAGAAGCCATTTTATCCGTTTCCAAAAACAGTATTAACCGTCATATTGATTTACCTGCCCAATACCATGATATATGTAGTAATTTAAAGACGGATAAACCTCCCCCCCCCCCCCGTCTATTGGTGGTGTGGTCGCTGATGGCGGGTTGAACAGTTGATAGTTTTTTAGCGCTGATTCAGGTTACTTCCCGGATTCATGTTTTACCATAGCAGTTCTGCAATTTGTATCGTTTTTTAATTTTTTAACATTTCACGATTAGCATGCTTACGTAGTTGTTATATATCAATAATTTAGATATGCAAAATTTTAACCTGAATTGTATTTTCGCCGTACTATATACATCACATATGCAAATATACCTCTAATAGATTCCTATATAAAGTCTTTGGTTACCTTAGTTTGCTACCTGTTGAAGGGCGTGACTGCCCGAAAGCTTGTCACACGTTTATCTGAATAAAAATCTTTTCTCCTTAATTTTCATTTATATTTTTAATATTCAATGGAGAAAGTTTTCACGTAGTTCTAAAACATATATATATAAATGAAAGAAAAAATAAAATATAAAAAGCTCAGGTGTTGAAATCAAAAATAAAAATGGCATATCCTGACCAGGAGCACATGTGCTTTACAGAAGGCAGAGCGCCATCTGGTGGAAAAGAAATCAACTAAACATTTATTTAGCCTGTTCCCTAATATTTGGCCAACTCAATTTCTTGATAAATCAAGAAAAGCCATCCACGTATCAGGGAACAGGCTAAATCAATGTTTAGTTGATTTCTGTTCCACCAGATAGCGCTCTGACTTCTGTATGGCACATGTGCTCCTGGTCAGGATATGCCATTTTTATTTTTGATTTCAACACCAGATATTTTTATCTTTTATTTTTCCTTCATTTTTTCATGTGTTAAGCGTATTTACGCAAATATGGCCTTAAATATCCATTTCTTGCTTTCTCAAGAAGCCTCTGAGATCAAAAATAGTTTTGGTCGCAGTGGTACAGCCTGCTCCACGCTGACGAGCGCCAACAGCGTAAAACGTATTCATGAATAGCATTTCTTGATTTATCAAGAAATAAGGTTGGCCAAATATCAGGGAACTGGTTAAATCAATGTTTAGTTGATTTCTTTTCCACTAGATGGCGCTCTCTCTCTCTCTCTGTTTTTTTACTCGTATCTCTTATAGAAAAATTTCTACACTTTTCTAATTAAATTAATAAACTCGCAATAAAACAAGTATTATATAAAAAAAATCGTTACTTATTCTTTCTAGATTTGACCGTTTTAGATAATGAAAGTCTCAAATATTTATAAATTGATATGGATTCTGAAAAAAACATTTTCTTGTGATAATTTTGATCTTCTGTGAGTGTATTGGAAAGAACAATGTTTTCCATGAGCATCGATCATCCTATTGGGGAAGTTGAAACAAAGCATCATTCGATCCATTGGTCTTTCAAGCAGAATATCAGCCGATAGAGTTCTTATTACACTCCATTATTTTATAGGGAAATTGAGGTCTAGTGGATCCCCTCCCCCCTAGAAGTCATACATGAAGAGCTTATTGTAAATGAATCAAAGCCTATAGACAATTATTCGAGGATTCGGAATACAAACTTACCATTACTATAACTTGAATTCATATCCATCTTTGACTTTGTGCAATGCTTTAAATATCATCAATTTAGGCAAAACTTTGAATTCTATAAGGAATCACACTTTGAAAATGAATTAGAAATTATAGTCTTTATTGAAAAAAAAACATTTAACAAAGATATATATATATACAAGCAGAAATATTATTATTAAATATGTTAAAAAATAAAAAAGGTCAGGTGTTGATATTAAAAATAAAAATGGTATTTCTTAACCGCTCACTAGAGTAATTTAGATGACAGAGGCATCTAGTGGAATAAAAATAAATTAAACGATTATTCAACTTGTTTTCTGTGATATTTGATCATCCAAATTTCTTGATAAATCAAAATTTATGATTTTAAAATGTCTCTATGGAAAAACAAATGATTTTTTATATGTCAAGAGACGTGGTAGCTGGAGTGACATATTCTTCTATGTCGATGTTCAGCACTTGATGTTTGTTCTTCATGTGAGCAGTGAAGTATATCTTGGACTTACTTCTAGTTCTACAGAGGGAGCAGGAGTAGAGGACAGTGTTGTGAACCTCCTGGTGACGGTTGAGGTGGGACCTGGACTGGCTCCTGTGCCCACACTCCCCACAACAGAGGCTCTCATCGCAGGTGTGGTTCCTCAGGTCGACCTCTCCAAAGGCCACATACTTGCACACCTTGCACTTGAGCGCGGGTTCGGTGTGCTTGTTGCGTTTGTGATCTTTCAGTGAGTTACAGTAAGATGTCTCGAATCCACATATATCACAGATGTATGGTTTTGAATTGGTATGTTTTCGCATGTGAACTCTCAAATGGGTTTTGTGAGCAGATCTATAAGTACAGTGATCACATGTAAAAGGTTTTTCTTCAGTGTGAGTGACTTTGTGTTGTGCCACATTAAATTTTCGATGAGATCTGAAGTTGCAACCTTTCCAATCACACATAAACTCCCTTTCCCCCGTGTGGGTCTTCTCGTGGTCTATTAGGTGGCTCTTAAACTTTACCTGCTGGTCGCAGTATTGGCACGTCAGCATTTGTTCGCCAGATTTACCAAGTCCTTTGTTATCCATTCTAATCTTTATAAAGGCTATTACAAGAATTTATTTTTTAATATTCGAATATATTTTTAAGAGAGGGAGATCAAAAATAAACAGAGAGGTGAAATGGTAACAAAATAATGAATTAAACTTATATTCATTATTTAGTGTATAACAGATTATTGGATAAAAAATAATCAAATATATTAATTTCTCTGATTTATATTTGAACATTATTTTAATTCCACAAAAGTTTACTTAAATGGATAAGCACACCATATAGCTATATTATATCCTTAAAAATAAAATTTATTAAAAAAAAACAATCAGAGTTTATATAAAAATAAAAGGAAATTTTGTCTATTATATTAGGCGCTTTCATTCTCGCAATTCATATTGTCGACGGACAATACTTTGAACATTGAATGTCTAACCAATTTCACAATAAAGCTTCAATTTTCGGGGGAAAAACGCACGAACTTATTTATATATATACTCCTAATATGGTGGTGCTTATCTCCATGGTTAAACCAATTCCTGAAGTCTATTCCTCTCCAATTTTGCGATGGTAGTTATAGGCCTGGAAAATAGGTCCTCTATTGTCAGTTCTGAGCATGACAAGATATGCTCCGGAGAAGCTTCTGCACTATTATATTCAGGCAGTTATTGAAGGTTTTTGTCCATTTTGAAATTTTAAGGTTTTTATATGGTCACTTCTTAGTCTTGCTAAAGCTGTTTGTTGATTTATATTGAATTTTTGAAGTTCTTCTAATTGGTTCAATGGTTTGTACCAGTGATGAATTAAGCTGTCAGTTTTGATTTATTTTCTTTTTTTTTATACGTATATATATCTTCAAAAGTAGATTATTGCTATTGCTTGGTAAGTGACACGTTTTTTTTTTTGCTAATTTGTCTGCCTCTTCATTAAGAGGTATGTCGACATGAGAAATGAGATCCATTGGAAGTTTATTTTTGTTTATAAATCAACATATATAGTCACGACCGTCTTTCCTCAATCAATCAATTCCTCATGTCACGGATGCGCGCGCATCATCATTATGATCATTATCATTATCTAATGATAATAATAATAATTATTATTATTATATTATTATTATTATTTTATTATTATCAATATGATCATTATCATTATCTAATGATAATAATAATAATAATTATTATTATATTATTATTATTATTTTATTATTATCAACATATATAGTCACGACCGTCTTTCCTCAATTCCTCATCGGCCGCTGTCACGGATGCGCGCGCATCATCATTATGATCATTATCTTCTATAGAAGCTTCTATCTTTATAATTATGTATATTTACAAAAAGTTAATTCGCTCGCGCCTCTAGCGGTGAAAATGAGGGGTAATACCAGCTGACCTAATGTACATGTAAAGTTTGGAGCGGGACGTTTCACAAGAGTGACATCCACGGCTCCAATTTATAATTGTAACAAATAGTATTTGAATAAAAACATTCAATCGGGTAAAACACGGGCGTTGCCCGGGTCATTCGGCTAGTATAATAATATAAAAATCTTATATTAAAGTTTTGCCACTATTTTTATCTATTTTTAGTTGGCGACTTCTAGTAAGCTACATGAATCCGGTTATATCTAAAGGGATAACATGTTTCAAGAAGTTTAGTACCAAAATAATACTTATATGTTTTCATCGTGAAGTGTTATGATCAATGTTAAATATTACCACTATATTATAATAGAATTTATATATTATTTAGAATGTTATTATACTAACAAAACAAATTGCCCACTCATACAAAGAACGTGTATAGAATGGTAGCCTGTTTAAACCTAATTGATGTTTCACCTTTATTTATACATTATTTGGAGAATAGATTCCTAAATAATTTTAAATCCTATTTATGTAACATTACGAAACAGAAAAATGTTAGGTGTAACTAAATTCTTTACCTACCTACTCAATATATATATGATGAATGCGTCCTCTATGTAATCTCCTTATATTTGCATAACTAAAACTATCATTTGTTTCAAATTGTTTGAATTTTCTTTAATTATCAAGAATGAGTATTCGTCCGATTTTCTTAAATAATTAAATTCAAAAATCTGTTGATATTTATTTACACAGACGCTTCAAGTCAGATATATATAGATGTCTTTTCATAATTTATTTCAACGTTTTATTTTTGAAAAGTTGAATACTACTTGATTATTCATGATGTGGTGTCTTGTCCAAATTTCAGGGTCCTCGTAGCATATTTCCCACTGGTTCCTTGGACTGCAGGCCCCAGCACGTCAGCTCCCTCGGAAGCAGTAGCATGAATCGTCAATTCCTGCTTTTGTTGCTCCATGGAAAGGGGGGGGGTTATATTGCCCCGTTAGTCATCCACATTTCAGAGTTCACGGTTATCGTAGCAGCTCGGGGCTCACGACACTGTACTTCACCCTACAGGACAGTCCCTTACTTGTGCTGCTTCTCCCGCACGCCACTTAGAGGAGAACTTCTGGGCAGAGATCACGATGACAATGCAAATATGACAATGTGTTTATTGAATCATTTTAAATAGTAGAATATGAGTTTGTTTCAGAAACCTAAGTTATCCAAATAATAGATCAATGGCCCATTCAATTAAAATGATGTATAAATAATAACTTTTGATCAAAGCTATTTCATATTTACATAAGTGGAATGTCTGTAATGCACAATTTCAATTTGGATCCCATTAAGTCGAGATTTGATTATTAGCAATATTATCTTTTGTTTCAAAAAAGGAATTTCATTTTCATTAAATGTTGTAACCAATACGCCATTTTGGTTCCTTTTTATTTGTGTATTTGACCAACATATAGATGTTGCATATATGGTGCAAAGCTTTTCATATTGGCATCGCGATCTTTGTCTTTGCGCCAGATGTTTCAGGACTTTCCAAATTGGCATCGTAGCCTTTGTCAAAATCTCGGCCTGCACCAATGACCAGATATTGCAGCCATGGTGCCATTGTTTCCATAGACACACATTTGGCCGTGGATTGCTGACACTAAGCCCTTTCTCATTGTCATGGCGGTCTTTATCATATCTTGCTTCTTTTCTGATCCATTTTTGACACCACTCAGATATTTGCAGCACTAGCGTAGCCATCTTTAAATATTGTTACGTGTAAGGCCTCTAAATGGTTGCAACCTCCGCCAATAGATGGCGCTTTCGCCGGATTCCCTTGCTGGCTGATGTGGGAGTCGCCGACTGCTGTGGTCCCGTTTCCTGGGGAGGTTGGCTGTAAATACGCTTTTGTGTTGGCCCCAGGATGTAGGGTCATGTAAATACACATTGTCTGTTATTTTATTTAGATATAATGTTTAGTAATAGATGACAATAAACGAAGTGCTTTAAGTCTCCGTGCCGCCTCCTGTCGTTGCCATCGCCATTGCCATCATCGCCAGGCTGCTGCTGCTGCTACTACTCTTCTGGTAAGTCTCTCGTGTCCCCCCACCAGTGGTAAGGCCGAGAGATACTGCCAGAGGAAGGGAGTTTCCACTGGAGAGGTGGAGCTCAGGACGTCTTTGGGTGGCCTGCGGGGAAAAGCCGCAGGGAAGAGCAACGGGAGCCTAAGTGGGTGAACCACGAGGGAAGAAGCGCATCGTCGCAAAGAACCGGTAGGGTAAACACGCGACAATATGCTTTGTTAAAAATATTAGCAACTATAGATAGTGCAGTCTTGACTCTACCCGTTTTCACTTTTAAATGATTAGATTCTTTTTGAAGCAAAACAACATTGTCAATTATACCATTGTTAGTAGTGAATAAAGGTAGAACTGTATATTATTTATCTAAATATGATATATTTATTTCAAGGAAAGATATAAAGGTGCTCCAATGGCCTCCGATTCTTGCAAAAGTTCAACCCCACGAGCTAGTGAAAGTACCCAAACAGAGCTATGGCACATACTTACAGTAAAAGCATTCGCTAACTACCCACCATGATTATCATGGCTTGTACCACGTGTACTAAGGATAAATAAAAAAAGGAAGGATAACAATTTTAAAAAAAATAATTTATTATCCTATAAGAATATCACATTTTACAAATTTTCATTTTCCAAAATGTGCCTGTCAACCGAATTACCTTGAACACAATTTGTTATATTATTTTTATTTTATCCTTTTCGTAATGTATTAGAGAACATTAGATTTTGATATTTTCAAAGTCTTGATGACTTTGGCTTCTTAATCATTCAATCATAGCTATTATTAGTTGATATTGCTTGTGGAAAAATATTTTCTTGGGAATATTCTGATTACTCTGAGGGAATGAGAGAAACAATGTTATCCATAGATATCTATCAGCCTTGTTGGGTGAATCACAGTTATCACTCTCTTCACTTCCATACTCCCCCCGACCTACCGACTACCACTTTTTTAAGCACCTCGCCAACTTCCTTGGCGAGAAAGGCAACAACAAAAACCTTTATTAAGACACTATTGTCTTACAAGGGGATTCCCCTAAAATATTATATATGTACATGAGTGAGGAGGAAACCCCATTTAGAGGGGAGGGGGAGCAATCTGGGTGAGAAATGCTTCAAAAACCAAGGTGATGCCGAAACGGCCTTCAATGAATTCATTGCCTCCCGAATTCCAGATTTTTATAAAACTGGAATATACCAGTTCTCGTTGGCAAAGATGCATCGATGCCAATGGTTTTATTTTGATTAATAAAGGTTTGCTTGTAACTAGTTATTGCTAGTCACTACAAATTGCCCATTATTT
>CP092865.1:150818120-150886862 GCA_030710605.1 Cordylochernes scorpioides | reverse complement strand
GTTCATCGGAGATGTCCTGTAATCGACATTCGCTTTGGCACATCTTGGTATTTTAAACGATCCTATAGACAACTCCATTCACAACATAGAACTCCTATGTACTTGATCTTGTTCCATGATCATCCTTGTCCGTTATCATCCCTGAATCGCGGATCTTGAAAAAATATCTTTTTTAATTTCATAGAAAAATCATATGTCGAAAACATCGTATCCAAATTCGAACTTTTAAAAAATAAGTTTGAGGTTTATATTTCAGAATATCGAGAACTCCATTTAAAATATTAGGTTTTCCCGGTCACGAAACTCCAACAATGAGACAGTTGGTAGGGCCCTGACCGGGCTAAGTACACTGTATACGGCTGGATCAGTACAATACATCGCCTGCGGTCCATGGTTTGTACGAACCCGAGCGATGGCCTTAGTAGAGTGGAATAGGAATCCGTAGAGGTCCTGAGGTGGAAAACTTCCCTAAGACCCTACGGGTCGAACAACCACTATAAACAAGGGCAGTGCGCCGATTTGTGTCTTTACTGCTATGAAAAATATTGGGAGGGTTTGGCTCATCAGTGGTGAATCCTCCCAGCGGTTTCGCCAATTAAATCTGCCAGACCGCTTCTTTAGAGCTCTAATACTGTATTGGTTTATTCTACCTAAATATGCTACACTGAAAGGTAGAATCTTAGAAATGGTATTTAAGCAAACTATGGACATAAGTTTTTAGGACAGTAGAATTACATTTGAATATTCACACTGAGCAATGCTCTTCCGCAAACAATAAGGACAAGACCAGTTATTAATTAATGTTTTAACTACCTTATGCCGAAAAATTACAGATTTTTTTTGTTTTTAACTTCATGAAGTAACAAACCAATGTATATTATAACATTATAAAAAGAAAAAATATGTATTAAAACCTTTCGCAATATATTATTACGATTTTTAAGGTTTTTGGTCTTTTTATAAAAATATATAGCAATTTTTCTTATAAGACAACGCCCTATAGAACGGTCTAGCCATGAGACTGAGCAAATAGCGGGAGATCAGTCTCCAACTTCATCCTAATATCGAGAAAGACACTGAATTGTTCTTTTTTTCCATTATTATTATCCATAGTACACGTGGAACAGGCCATGGTAATCATGGTGGGTAGTTAACGACTGCTTTTACTGTGAGTGCACCACATGTCTACACATGTATAAAGCAGTTCGACTTTGCACTTACAAATGTTCCAGAGCCGTAATTGCCTCATTTTTTTTCTGTTAAGCAACTCTCCCGTAAGAGGTACCTCTCCCTAAAGGACACTTTGGCTCTGCAACTAGATTTTGTCCTTTAGAGAGAGGTTCTACTGTAATAGGTTTCCATAGAAGGTGTCCGTTAAAGGACACTTTGGCTCTGCAACTAGATTTTGTCCTTTAGAGAGAGGTTCTACTGTAATAGGTTTCCATAGAAGGTGTCCGTTAAAGGAAACTTTGGCTCTGCAACTAGATTTTGTCCTTTAGAGAGAGGTTCTACTGTAATAGGTGTCCATAGAAGGTGTCCGTTAAAGGACACTCTGGCTCTGCAACTAGATGTCGTACTTTAGAGAGAGCTAGTTCTACTGTAGTGTGTTTGTGGTGTGTCGATTTATTAGTCCAGCGATGGCCCAGAAAAGTATTTCAAAGTTAGTGTTTATTTCGTATTACGCATTAGCTACATTTTTGTAGGAAGTTGATAAAGGAAGGCAAAAGGACAACACCCTAGAATATCCATTGGGTTCTCATTGACTTCCGCCGATCTGTCGCAGCGGTGGTCATCTCCTATTTCCAGGCCCTGCTTGTATGTTTGCCGTGGTCTGAATTCCCAGCAGGCTGGAAGGAAGTCTCTCGGCTCCCATAGGTTTCCATACAGGTCCATCGAGGACCCCGTCATCGCCTGGAGGAGGACTCTATCGAGGTGGGGAACAACACCTGGCTGATCTTTTTCATGTAAATATTTTAAACTGTAACCTCTCTCCCACTGTTGACTTGATGTCGATAAACTGTCTTTAATTGTCAAATTTTCGCAGGTTTCCATTGAAGATGTCCGTTATTACTAATCATAGTGTCAACAAACAAAACTGCCGTTGAGCGTGGTGTTGTGTCTAACGGGGTTACAAGAACAATCTCTTTCAAATCAAAATGTTTTTATTAAGCATAAATTTAAAACACAAAATATAAGGAAAGAGATAGGCAGAATTACAGGGTGTTAACATCGCAAGATCACCAGAGAGAATGTTACATCAAACTGGAAACGCGAGGTTTGCAGCAAACTTCCTGCCGAGACCTAACTCCACCTCAGTTAGAAAACTTGTCATCCTCCGAGTGAAAATAATAAAGGCCTGTTTGTTCTCTAATCCTTTACTCGCCAGCAAATACCAGCTGTTTCTTGGCAACACATAGTTTTATAACTTATAATGTGAAATAATTGCAAGGATTTAAAACGATATATCAACCGAAATAATTGTGTGTGTGTGTTGTGTGTGCAAAATGTTTCTTTAATTCAATAAAAATGGCAAACGTTCAAGTGTTAGCTCATCATCAGGCCAATTGTTTCACAAATTCCTACAATATATATAGAGAGAGGTGTAGTAGGAATTTACATATTTACACGTTGTAAAAGTTTAACAAAATCCTCTGAAATACTTTAAATACATATATCCTAACACCTGTTTACTTATAAAGGAAATACTTTTATAAATAACTTATATATTACTTGTGAAAAAATACTTGTGATATTGTACTGGGATAAGGTGCATAATTTATGAAAAACGGCATCTCCTTTTGTACTATTTTTTCACATTGTGTCGCGGTCTCACGCAATTCTGGCCTTAACTACCCATTTCATGATTTTTCAGAATGCCTGAATAACCAGTTTTTTGGTCGTTGAGGCACAGCTTGCATCACGCTAATGAGGGCCAACAGCCCGAAACGCGTCCGTGGTTAACCTTTCTTGATTAATCATGAATGGGTATTTGGCCAATTCTGGAATAATTAAAATTCAACGAGAATAGTTGATATTTATTCCGATAGATGGCGCAAGCCATCAGCAACTTTCAGTTGCACGATAAGGAGATGCCTTTTCTCATAATTATATATCACTTATATAAGTTTCTCAAAAAATGAAAAGTTTTAGATTATAAAATAGATAACCATCTATTTTGTGTGCAGAACTTAAAGATTGACAAACATAGCACTACCCAGCCTGCTCTCATCAAGGTCCTTAATCCTCTCAAGAATCTCAACAAGAATATACTCCTGGAAGAAGTCAGAGGAAAGCCCAAACAATGAACTCGATTCTGTAGCTTTACCGAAACCTCTTGTAAAACGTGTAGAAGTGAAATCCATTGACACCGTCAATACATATATTGTCCAACACAATACTATTACGAAGAAGAAACGGAGCACCTCCTCGGGCTACTCACGCCTGAAGACAAGATTCTTCTCGACAAATTCTTCGACATTATCATCAAACATGTTCCGAACATGAACTCCCCAAATGGCAGGGATCTGTCTAGATTCAAGGCGGCTTTAAGCTCCTGATCCGGACGTGCCCTCGGAGAGGGCTACATCGATTGTAAATATCTCTCTTCATTCCTACCATTATTATTACCTTATAACTCCCTTTGAGTGTAAAGATTGACGAGATGTCAATAAAGTTGTTTAATTGTCAATTGTCCAACACAATACTTAATAATACAAATTAATAACACGTCATCTATATAAGTAGAATGATCCAATACAGTATTAGAACTCTAAAGAAGCGGTCTGGTAGATAAAAAAAAAAAGGTGAAATCGCTGGGAGGGTTCATCACTGATGAGCCAAGCTCTGCCAATATTTTTTCATCGAGGTAAGGACAGTATAAGTTTGATTTGTGAAAATAAATATTTGCATCTTTTGTTATGCATAACAAGTGAAAACGTTTAGACACAAATGTTTCTTTTCACAAATCAAACTTCTACTGTCCTTACTGCAATGGAAAAATATATTGGGAGGGCTTAGCTCATCAGTGGTGAACCCTCCCAGCGGTTTTGCCAATTATAAATCTACCAGACCGCTTCTTTAGAGCTCTAAAACTGTATTGGTTCATTCTGCCTATATATGCTACACTGAAGGGTGGAATCTTAGAAATGGTATTTAAGCAAACTATGGACATAAGCTTTTAGGACAGTAGAATTACATATAAATATTTGCATAGAGCAATGCTCTTCTGCAAACAATAAGCACAAAACCAGTTATTAGTTAACGTTTTAACCACCTATGCCGAAAATTTATAGAATTTCTTTGTTTGTAACTTAATCTTATGGAGAAACAAACCTATGTATACTAGAACATTATACATAAAAAAAGACTAAAACCTTTCACAATGTCAAAAGTTTTTTTTTTGTCTTTTTTTATAAAAGTACAATTAAACCTGTTTATAGCGCCCCCCTCTTTGGGACTCACCAAATAGGGTGTCATAGACAGGTCACTTTTAATGTAAAATGTTTACATTATAATGTTTAAAATCGGGCGCTGTAGAGAGGAAGGCGCTATTTAGAGGGGGCTCTATAGACAGGTTTAAGGTATTTTAATAAAAGTATATAGTTAAACATGTCTATAGCGCATCCTCTAAATATCGCCCGATTTTGATAATTAAAATGTAAACATTTTACATTAAAAGTGACCTGTCTATAGCACCCTATTTTGGAGAGTCACAAGAGGGGGCGCTATAGACAGGTTTAACTGTATATTCATAGTGTTGAGGATTCTATTATATGTGTGATATCAATATATAAAAACTAGCCAAATGAACCGGGCAACGCCCGTGTTTTACCCGATTGAATGTTTTTATTCAAATACTATTTGTTATTGTGTACTATGTGTACTATGTGTAATACTATTCAATAACTATTTGTTACAATTATAAATTGGCGCCTTAAATAAATGCATATCCTAATCCTAATCAATCAGTCATAGGCCGCCTCTGTCACGGATGGCCGGCGCCCTCCTATTGGACGGCTACGATCACGTGTCATCGTTGGCGCGTAGGTGACCTTGAGTGACGTAATGCCCCCCCCCCTGCCGGCGGCGCGCGCCCGTTGGCTGCCGGCGAGCACGTGACCTCCCTGTGCGCGCGCCACCGTGACAGAGGCGGCCGGCCAATGACTGACTGATCAGGAAAGACTCTCGTGACTATATATATATAATATAATATAATATATGTATGAGTACATTTTGTGTAGAAATAGGATTAGTTGACTTTATAAGGTAAACTTATTCATACAGTTTGTATCCCTCGATAGCTCAGTTGGCAGAGCGGAGGACTGTAGATGTTACAACGGTGATCCTTAGGTCGCTGGTTCAAATCCGGCTCGAGGGAGTTTTTTTTTATTGGTAGATGCGCGCGCATCCGTGACAGAGGCCGATGAAGAAAGACGGTCGTGACTATATATAGGGACTAGACGAATGGCCCGGGCAACGCCCGGGTTTTACCCGAGTGCGTATATATTTTAAAAATGTTTCAATTAAAATACTTTTCGTTACAATTATAAATTGGCGCCGTGGATGTCTCTCTTGTGAAACGTCCCGCCCCAAACTGTGTGTGTCTTGAAAATATAAAAATAAAAATGTGAACGGAAAAATATGTCCAGGGTAGCCTAGTGGTCATGGCATCTGCCCGGGAAGCGGAAGGTCGTGGGTTCGATTCCCATCCCTTGACACTTTTTTTATTTTATCCATTCTGACCAAAATCTATCCATGAACTTCACACAGTGAACTTCACACAGAGAGAATAAGGCAATTATATAAGTAGATAATCCAAATTGTGCCTTATCACACACTATTTTTTTATTTGGCCTTATTACCTTGTGTTTATAATCTATGACGTAATGCCGGCGGCGCGCGCCCGTTGGCTGCCGGCGAGCACGTGACCTCCTGTGCGCGCGCATCCGTGACAGAACCGGCCGGCCGGCCCATGACGGTCGTGACTATATATGTTGATAATAATAATAATAATAATAATATAATAATAATAATAATTATTATTATTATTATTATCATTAGATAATGATAATGATCATAATGATGATGCGCGCGCACCCGTGACAGAACCGGCCGGCCGGCCCATGACGGTCGTGACTATATATGCTGACTAGACGAATGGCCCGGGCAACGCCCGGGTTTTACCCAAGTGCGTATATATTTTTAAAATGTTTTAATTAAAATACTATTCGTTACAATTATAAATTGGCGCCGTGGATGTCTCTCTTGTGAAACGTCCCGCCCCAAACTGTGTGTGTCTTGAAAATATAAAAATAAAAAGTGAACGGAAAAAATATGTCCAGGGTAGCCTAGTGGTCATGGCATCTGCCCGGTAAGCCGAAGGTCGTGGGTTCGATTCCCATCCCTTGACACTTTTTTTATTTTATCCATTCTGACCAAAATCTATCCGTGAACTTCACACAGTGAACTTCACACAGAGAGAATAAGGCAATTATATAAGTAGATAATCCAAATTGTGCCTTATCACACAATATTTTTTTATTTGGCCTTATTACCTTTTGTTTATAATCTATGACGTAATGCCGGCGGCGCGCGCCCGTTGGCTGCCGGCGAGCACGTGACCTCCCTGTGCGCGCGCATCCGTGACAGAACCGGCCCATGACGGTCGTGACTATATATAGGGATAATAATATAATAATAATAATAATAATTATTATTATTATTATCATTAAATAATGATAATGATCATAATGATGGTGCGCGCGCATCCGTGACAGAACCGGCCGCCCATGACGGTCGTGACTATATATGTTGATATATGTCGTGACTAATGATAATGATCATAATGATGATGCGCGCGCATCCGTGACAGAACCGACCGGCCGACCCATGACGGTCGTGACTATATATGTTGATGGATAATAATAATAATATAATAATAATAATAATAATAATTATTATTATTATTATTAATATTATTATTATTATCATTAGATAATGATAATGATCATGATGATGCGCGCGCATCCGTGACAGAACCGGCCGGCCGGCCATGACGGTCGTGACTATATATGTTGATAATAATAATAATATAATAATAGGGGGCAAAAAATAATATGCCACCGATTGTAATTAAATCGACGATCGGACCAACCGGCGAGAAACTATGCATAATCGAAGCCTCCTTAATAACGAAGATCCTAGACAAATGTGGAATCGAGTATAAACTTGAGGAAACGGTTCAATCAAAGAAGAGAATTCGCGGCTCCCAATCGGATGACTCAAGATCGCCAACTAGGAGCGAGCGTAATCTGAAGACGCCTAGAATGGACATCGACGAACAAAGTCCCGCCACTGGAGTTTCTCAACAAATGAACGCAGCTCACCCACCGCAAGACGATGAAGAAAATAGCGACAACGATGGCAATGGACCACAGTCACTAACGTGAAAAAACCGAGAATTCCTCCTGTTATTGCAGAAAATGTAGCAGATTGGAAGCTTCTTTGCCAAGAGCTAAAAGACTTGTGCATGGAACCATTCCAAGTCACGATTTCTGGCAAAAAGCACATAATTAAATCGAAAAACATCGGCGACTTCAAAAAAATCAGGGAGTATGTACAGAAAAATAATGGAGGATATTCTTACAGACTACAGGAGGAAACACCACTGAAAGTGGTATTGAAGGGGGTATCAACAGCCTTCAAAGAAGAAGACGTCGTAATTGAACTGGTCTCAATGGGCTTCACTGAGGTCATTGTCAAAAGACTCCATAGACAATCGACCAAAATACCGATGAATATAGTCCTAGTAGAGCTACCGAAAAATGAACAAAATAAACGAATCTATGGAATAACCGAAATACTTTACCAAAAAATAGTCGTGGAATCATTCAGGACTACAAAACGAGTGACCCAATGCTTTAACTGCCAGGGTTTTGGGCATGGCCAGCTAAACTGCTTTTTGAAGCCCAAATGCGTCAAGTGTGCTGAAGAACACCATTCGAAGGATTGTCCAAGAAAGTCGAAACAGCTCCCACCAAAGTGCGCTAACTGCGGAGAGGCGCACACAGCCAATTACCGCGGATGCCCAAATTTTCCGAAGCCACAACAACAGCAGGTAAAGCCTCCCAGACAAAACTCCCCTAACACCATACCTCAAGCAAGCTCCACTAAAACAGAAGAAGCAATTGTTGAAAAACAAAAGGCAAGTTACGCTGAAACTGAAAAAAGAAAACTACTCATTCTGACACCAGGGAACTGTGCGAAAAGTTATTAGAAATTATCAAAACTTTCTTACAATGAAAGGCAAATTACCTTTAAAAATCGTTTTCTGGAATTGCAACGGAATCAAACTAAAAAAAAAAAAGAATTCCTACAGTTGGTGACCTCAGCCACCGAATCCGACGACCTGGACCCAATGGCTAGCTTACAGCCAAACACCCAACAACTGCCCTCCTGTAAGGTTCGGGGGGCCACTCCAGCATTACAACTCGCCATGTGTAAATAATCTGGACAAGGTGACTCGTGAGCTGTGCTCGAATGTAACACCTGTAAATTGAGATGAAATAAATAAATAAATAAAAAATATAATAATAAGAGATGAAATTGAGATGAAATAAATAAATAAATAAAAAATATAATAATAATAATTATTATTATATTTTTTATTTATTTATTTATTTCATCTCAATTTACAGGTGTTACATTCGAGCACAGCTCACGAGTCACCTTGTCCAGATTATTTACACATGGCGAGTTGTAATGCTGGAGTAATAATTAATAATTATTATTATTATCATTAGATAATGATAATGATCATAATGATGATGCGCATGCATCCGTAAACTTCACACAGTGAACTTCACACAGACAGAATAAGGCAATTATACAGTATAAGTAGATAATCCAAATTGTGCCTTATCACACACTATTTTTTTTATTTGGCCTTATTACCTTTTGTTTATAATCTATGACGTAATGCCGGCGGCGCGCGCCCGTTGGCTGCCGGCGAGCACGTGACCTCCCTGTGCGCGCGCATCCGTGACAGAACCGGCCCATGACGGTCGTGACTATATATAGGGATAATAATATAATAATAATAATAATAATTATTATTATTATTATTATCATTAAATAATGATAATGATCATAATGATGATGCGCGCGCATCCGTGACAGAACCGACCGGCCGACCCATGACGGTCGTGACTATATATGTTGATGGATAATAATAATAATATAATAATAATAATAATAATAATTATTATTATTATTATTAATATTATTATTATTATCATTAGATAATGATAATGATCATGATGATGCGCGCGCATCCGTGACAGAACCGGCCGGCCGGCCATGACGGTCGTGACTATATATGTTGATAATAATAATAATATAATAATAGGGGGCAAAAAATAATATGCCACCGATTGTAATTAAATCGACGATCGGACCAACCGGCGAGAAACTATGCATAATCGAAGCCTCCTTAATAACGAAGATCCTAGACAAATGTGGAATCGAGTATAAACTTGAGGAAACGGTTCAATCAAAGAAGAGAATTCGCGGCTCCCAATCGGATGACTCAAGATCGCCAACTAGGAGCGAGCGTAATCTGAAGACGCCTAGAATGGACATCGACGAACAAAGTCCCGCCACTGGAGTTTCTCAACAAATGAACGCAGCTCACCCACCGCAAGACGATGAAGAAAATAGCGACAACGATGGCAATGGACCACAGTCACTAACGTGAAAAAACCGAGAATTCCTCCTGTTATTGCAGAAAATGTAGCAGATTGGAAGCTTCTTTGCCAAGAGCTAAAAGACTTGTGCATGGAACCATTCCAAGTCACGATTTCTGGCAAAAAGCACATAATTAAATCGAAAAACATCGGCGACTTCAAAAAAATCAGGGAGTATGTACAGAAAAATAATGGAGGATATTCTTACAGACTACAGGAGGAAACACCACTGAAAGTGGTATTGAAGGGGGTATCAACAGCCTTCAAAGAAGAAGACGTCGTAATTGAACTGGTCTCAATGGGCTTCACTGAGGTCATTGTCAAAAGACTCCATAGACAATCGACCAAAATACCGATGAATATAGTCCTAGTAGAGCTACCGAAAAATGAACAAAATAAACGAATCTATGGAATAACCGAAATACTTTACCAAAAAATAGTCGTGGAATCATTCAGGACTACAAAACGAGTGACCCAATGCTTTAACTGCCAGGGTTTTGGGCATGGCCAGCTAAACTGCTTTTTGAAGCCCAAATGCGTCAAGTGTGCTGAAGAACACCATTCGAAGGATTGTCCAAGAAAGTCGAAACAGCTCCCACCAAAGTGCGCTAACTGCGGAGAGGCGCACACAGCCAATTACCGCGGATGCCCAAATTTTCCGAAGCCACAACAACAGCAGGTAAAGCCTCCCAGACAAAACTCCCCTAACACCATACCTCAAGCAAGCTCCACTAAAACAGAAGAAGCAATTGTTGAAAAACAAAAGGCAAGTTACGCTGAAACTGAAAAAAGAAAACTACTCATTCTGACACCAGGGAACTGTGCGAAAAGTTATTAGAAATTATCAAAACTTTCTTACAATGAAAGGCAAATTACCTTTAAAAATCGTTTTCTGGAATTGCAACGGAATCAAACAAAAAAAAAAAAAGAATTCCTACAGTTGGTGACCTCAGCCACCGAATCCGACGACCTGGACCCAATGGCTAGCTTACAGCCAAACACCCAACAACTGCCCTCCTGTAAGGTTCGGGGGGCCACTCCAGCATTACAACTCGCCATGTGTAAATAATCTGGACAAGGTGACTCGTGAGCTGTGCTCGAATGTAACACCTGTAAATTGAGATGAAATAAATAAATAAATAAAAAATATAATAATAAGAGATGAAATTGAGATGAAATAAATAAATAAATAAAAAATATAATAATAATAATTATTATTATATTTTTTATTTATTTATTTATTTCATCTCAATTTACAGGTGTTACATTCGAGCACAGCTCACGAGTCACCTTGTCCAGATTATTTACACATGGCGAGTTGTAATGCTGGAGTAATAATTAATAATTATTATTATTATCATTAGATAATGATAATGATCATAATGATGATGCGCATGCATCCGTAAACTTCACACAGTGAACTTCACACAGACAGAATAAGGCAATTATACAGTATAAGTAGATAATCCAAATTGTGCCTTATCACACACTATTTTTTTTATTTGGCCTTATTACCTTGTGTTTATAATCTATGACGTAATGCCGGCGGCGCGCGCCCGTTGGCTGCCAGCGAGCACGTGACCTCCCTGTGCGCGCGCATCCGTGACAGCGGCCGATGAGGAATTGAGGAAAGACGGTTGTGACTATATAATAATAATATAATAATAATAATAATAATAATTATTATTATTATTATTATTATTATCATTAGATAATGATAATGATCATAATGATGATGCGCGCGCATCCGTGACAGAACCGGCCGGCCGGCCCATGACGGTCGTGACTATATATGTTGACTAGACGAATGGCCCGGGCAACGCCCGGGTTTTACCCGAGTGCGTATATATTTTTAAAATGTTTTAATTAAAATACTATTCGTTACAATTATAAATTGGCGCCGTGGATGTCTCTCTTGTGAAACGTCCCGCCCCAAACTGTGTGTGTCTTGAAAATATAAAAATAAAAATGTGAACGGAAAAATATGTCCAGGGTAGCCTAGGTAAGCCCGGTAAGCGGAAGGTCGTGGGTTCGATTCCCATCCCTTGACACTTTTTTTATTTTATCCATTCTGACCAAAATCTATCCGTGAACTTCACACAGTGAACTTCACACAGAGAGAATAAGGCAATTATATAAGTAGATAATCCAAATTGTGCCTTATCACACACTATTTTTTTATTTGGCCTTATTACCTTGTGTTTATAATCTATGACGTAATGCCGGCGGCGCGCGCCCGTTGGCTGCCGGCGAGCACGTGACCTCCCTGTGCGCGCGCATCCGTGACAGAACCGGCCGGCCCATGACGGTTGTGACTATATATATATGGATGGAAAATAATAATAATATAATAATAATAATAATAATTATTATTATTATCATTAGATAATGATAATGATCATAATGATGATGCGCGCGCATCCGTGACAGAACCGGCCGGCCGGCCGGCTTATGACGGTCGTGACTATATATGTTGATAATAATAATATAATAATAATAATAATAATTATTATTATTATTATCATTAGATAATGATAATGATCATAATGATGATGCGCGCGCATCCGTGACAGAACCGGCCGGCCGGCCGGCTTATGACGGTCGTGACTATATATGTTGATAATAATAATTTAATAATAATAATAATAATTATTATTATTATTATTATTATTATCATTAGATAATGATAATGATCATAATGATGATGCGCGCGCATCCGTGACAGAACCGGCCGGCGGGCCCATGACGTTCGTGACTATATAGAGGGATGGATAATAACAATATAATAATAATAATAATTATTATTATTATTATTATTATCATTAGATAATGATAATGATCATAATGATGATGCGCGCGCATCCGTGACAGAACCGGCCGGCCGGCCGGCCAGCCCGCCCATGACGGTCGTGACTATATATAGGGATAGACGAATGACCCGGGCAACGCCCGTGTTTTACCCGATTGAATGTTTTTATTCAAATACTATTCGTTACAATTATAAATTGGCGCCGTGGATGTCACACTTGTGAAACGTCCCGCTGCAAACTTTGTGTCTGAGAAGCGATATTTTTATAGAAAGATGATCTGGCTTTTGTTTTCTGCTCGAATGAATGTTTTTCTGTTAGAATTTTGTTCCTGCGTACAAAATAATGAACTGGTTTCACCCGTGGTCTCTGCTTTTTGGAATTTTTTCCCGATATAATTTTGTATCTGATAATCAAACATGATACAGCAATATCGCCATCATCATTTTCTGACTAAAAATATATAGTTTTAATAATTGATTTATATATTTTTTAAAATAGCCTATCGTCTTCCCCGTATTTTTTTACCTATGTATGAACATTTTGGTTTGAATTAGTGAACTACTGCGAATTTGTATACCGGACATACAAACAAACATACAAACATACAAACATTCATTTTTATATATATAGAGATTTACTCTTCATTGTTGGCTTTTTTTTTTATTATATTTACTCTTCATTGTTGGCTTTTTATCTTACATTCACTCTTCATTGTTGGCTTTTTATATTATATTTACTCTTCATTGTTGGCTTTTTATCTTACATTCATTCTTCATTGTTGGCTTTTTATATTACATTTACTATTCATTGTTGGCTTTTTATCTTACATTCACTCTGTTGGCTTTTTATATTACATTTACTCTTCATTGTTGGCTTTTTATCTTACATTCACTCTTCATTGTTGGCTTTTTATATTATATTTACTCTTCATTGTTGGCTTTTTATCTTACATTCATTCTTCATTGTTGGCTTTTTATATCATATTTACTCTTCATTGTTGGCTTTTTATCTTACATTCATTCTTCATTGTTGGCTTTTTATATTATATTTACTCTTCATTGTTGGCTTTTTATCTTACATTTATTCTTCATTGTTGGCTTTTTATATTATATTTACTCTTCATTGTTGGCTTTTTATCTTACATTTATTCTTCATTGTTGGCTTTTTATATTACATTTACTCTTTATTGTTGGCTTTTTATCTTACATTCATTCTTCATTGTTGGCTTTTTATCTTACATTTATTCTTCATTGTTGGCTTTTTATATTACATTCACTCTTCATTGTTGGCTTTTTATATCATATTTACTCTTCATTGTTGGCTTTTTATCTTACATTCATTCTTCATTGTTGGCTTTTTATATTATACTAATGATGATGCGCGCGCATCCGTGACAGCGATGAGGAATTGAGGAAAGACGGTCGTGACTATATATGTTGATAATCCAAATTGTACCTTATCATTAGATTTGGTCTTATTACCTTCTGCTTCTAATCTTTATTCCAAATTGTACCTTATCAGTAGATTTGGTCTTATTACCTTCTAATCTATAATCAAAATTATTTGGATAATGATAATGATCATAATGATGATGCGCGCGCATCCGTGACAGAACCGGCCGGCCGGCCCGCCCGCCCATGACGGTCGTGACTATATATATAGGGATGGATAATAATAATAATAATAATAATAATAATAATAATAATAATAATTATTATTATTATTATTATTATTATTATCATTAGATAATGATAATGATCATAATGACGATGCGCGCGCATCCGTGACAGAACCGGCCGGCCGGCCGGCCAGCCGGCCCATGACGGTCGTGACTATATATAGGGATAATAAAATGATCTCAAGGTAAAACTCTAACAAGGCTCAAGAGACTGGCTGTCATTATAGATCGATTCTAAAAACAGACATCCTTCCATTGTGTCGAAAAGTAAATATTCTATAGCATTTTCCCTTATATTCAACTTGAGCATTAGCTCTTTCCAAATAGAACTGATAAATTAGGTGTGCACACTTTTGAAACTAAATCGGTTTTTTACCCACGAAGAGAGTACTGGAGGAATGTGGGGAATACCTTACCCTAACCTCCACGAAAGAGAATATTTCTGCATGGCGCCTCCATGTGGAGGAAAATGAACAACGCCCTAGATTGGTCAAGCTAAGAAAGGACTGAGCAGAGACCAGGATCACTCTACACAACTCCATCTTAATATTAACCTTTATATGTTCTTCTTCTTTCTTATCTCTACAGGGATTTGACAACCATAATTTTATTCTTCTTTCTTATCTCCACTCAATCATATCACGGTATCAAGCCTTTAAAGCTTGAGACTCCTGATGGCGTCTGCCCGGGAAGAGTAGAGCTCATCAATGGATGAGTCAATACAGTCAATAATGTGCTTTGGGGTTGGAGGTTGAGAATTGCACTTAGTACATAGTGGGAAAATCCTGTAACCATTCTGGAAAGAAATTGTCCGTAGATGACCAGACTTAAGTCTGGAAATCAAAGACTGTTGTTCTCTTGGGAGGACAAAACCAGTGCTTGTCCCTGCTGCTCTGTACCAGTCATGTGCAGCATTAGATACAACCATCATGATTGGGTGAAGTAGAATACGTCTGCCTTTATCATTAAAACAGGGAGCACTACTCAGTGGCAGGTGGACTTAGCTCCAAAGGAAATGGCCGCCTCTGACATGAGAAACAGACGCCATGTGCAGCCGCTCCTAACATGGAGTACAAACATCCTGTATCCCTGGATCAGGAGCCCTTACAGGGTACTATCGGCCGGGCCAGCTGAGCCCAGGTTTTTTAGCGAGCTTGTTACTTCTCCCCCTCCTCCTTTTTCATCCGGCCCAATTACTGAATGTTATGGTGGTGAAGAATTCGACCGATTCATTAACAATCTCGTGAGATGTAATGAAATGGAAGCCGCTGTTGTACTATAATGTGTTGACTCTGTGACGTGACAGGCAATGAGATCATCTATCAGCTTACATCAAAGGACAACTGGGAGCTCAGGGTTGACATGAAAGCCAAGGATGGCGATTCTGCATTTTCAACCTACCAGGACTTCTGGATGAGCGACGAAAGCGTCAAGTATCGTCTACATCTCAGTCTCTACCTGGGTGGAACTGGAGGTGAGTTGGCATCGACCAATTAGGAAGATCTGTCCATCTCACTGATGGACATCTTACCGTGATGTCACAGGGGATTCTCTGACCGGACACAACAACCTACAGTTCACGACCCGCGATTGCCAGACTGATAAGAATGGAGCTGGTGCCAACTGCGCTCTTATTTTCAAAGGAGGCTGGTGGTATAATGCTTGTCATTCATCCAATCTAAAACGGCCTCAATCTCAACGGTCCACACGAATCCTACGCTGATGGTATCGAATGGTACACCTTCAAACAGCACCATAACTCACTCGTCTGGACTGAAATGAAAATACGACCAATAAACAGATGCGGTGCAAACAAGGAAACAAAATAAAATTGATAATTTTATTTGAGATTAAACGAATTTGTAAATTATATGGATTTATTTCTTTCAACTCTGATTCATGTCCTCTCCAACAATTTCCCAACTGGTATGATTGAAAATTGTCTATGATGAATTATATATATTTTTTAGCTGTTGATCTTTTGGGATGCATATCGCGAAAATGAGGTAAATACACTCATGGACAAAACTTAAGGAAGTTGTACCGTTTAGCATGTATATCGGGATTCAGACAATAACTCTGAAAGATACAATCATAGACAAAATTTGAGAAAGTTTTACCTTTTAACATGTAAATCGGGATTCAGACAATAACTCTGAATGATATTAGAGTGACCTTTATGCGAGATAACCAAGTGTGAACAAATTTGCCTCTATCTCCTTTAAAAAAAATAGAGAAAAGATGACAGGAGACATCAAAGACTTTCCACCTTCTTAAGTTTTGTCCATGTGTGTAAATGAATATAGGTATGGTGTTATTAAAACATTTTAGCACAATTCTGATTGTTGTTTGTTTAAATACCACAAGGAAGTATTTTTCTGTATTAATTGTGGTTCCACAGGGATCACAAATGAATGGTCGATAAATCTCTTGCGATCAAAATTAAGAGTTCCCAAAACTTCAGAGCAGACATAGGAATGCAAATTTCTTCAGTACCTCTACAACTGAGGGTAGCCAGTTTTCTATTACCTTTGTTCTACGGGACGTGAAGATAGCACCATATTCCAACAACAGGTCACTATGATTTCCTGAATGTTCCTACTCTTGGTCGTGATTGGGTGAAAGGCTGTCTTATGGATTACTCTAGGGATTGTATTCCAATGCCATTGGGCATAAGTTTTACTTAGTACAAGGTGTTTGGTTAAGACAAGAAGTGTCTTGTTTTATTGAGACTAGTAGTCTATAGATACAGAGATCTCGATTTACTGGTTTACTAACCCTAATATGGGTTTATTAACCATGAATTGCTTAGAAAGAGACAAATGCAGTCAAGCCCTTTTTCTAATTTTTGAAAATTTTATATGAACTTAATATAATTTTAGTTACTAAAATATTTAAGTAGTCCTTTCTTCAAAAATATATTTGTCTACTTTTTTATTCAAATTAATGAATAAAAAAAAAAGAAGAATGTATTAGAAAACATTCGTTTATATTTTTTTTTCTGATATTAACCACTTTGGCTTCATATCCACTTAAATAACTTTTCCAAGATGCTCTGTCCTGTGAAAGATTTTGATCCTTTCTGAGTACACAGAGATGAACAATGTTTTAAATAAAATTAATTTAGGCAAATTATGAACTCTCATGAATTCTTTGAGAAAACACACTTTGAAATATAAATTTGGAATTATAGTATTTATTAAAAAACATTTAACGAAGATATAAATATGAAAAAACATTAGAAAATATTTAAAAAAATAATATATATACAGGCAGAAATATTATTACATATGTTTAAAAAAATAAGAAAAAATAGTAAAAAGGTCAGGTGTTGATATTAAATACAAAAATAGCGAATTATAACCGCTCGCATGAGCAATTTAGATGACAGAGGCATCTAGTGGAATAAAAATAAATTAAACGATGATTTAACTTGTTTTCCATGATATTTGATCATCCAGATTTCTTTATAAATTAAAAGCATCTAAAATTATGATTTTAAAATGTTTCAATCGAAAACAAATGATTTTTCACTGGTCGAGAGACGTGGTAACTGGAGTGGCGTATTCTTCTATGTTGATGTTCTGTACTTGATGTTTGTTCTTAATATGTTTGGTGAAGTAGGTCTTGGACTTACTCTTCTTTCCACAGAGGGAGCAGGAGTAGAGGACAGTGTTGTGAACCTCCTGGTGACGGATGAAGTGGGACCTGGACTGGCTCCTGTACCCACACTTCCCACAACAGAGGCTCTCATCGCAGCTGTGGTTCCTCAGGTCGACCTCTCCATAGGCCACATACTTGCACAACTTGCACTTGAGCGCGGGGTCGGTGTGCTTGTTGCGCTTGTGCTCTTTCAGAGAGTTACAGTAAGATGTCTTGAATTCACATATATCACATATGTATGGTTTTGAATCGTTGTGTTTTCGCATGTGAACTTTCAAATGGGTTTTGTGAGCAGATCTATAAGGACAATGATCACATGCAAAAGGTTTTTCTTCAGTGTGGGTTATTTTGTGTTGTGTCACATTAAATTTTCGATGAGATCTGAAGTTGCAACCTTTCCAATCACACATAAACTCCCTTTCCCCCGTGTGGGTCTTCTCGTGGTCTATTAGGTGGCTCTTAAACTTTACCTGCTGGTCGCAGTATTGGCACGTTAGCATTTGTTTGCGAGCTTTTTCAAGTCCTTTGTTATCCATTCTAATCTTTATAGAGGCTATTACAAGAATTATTTTTTAATATTCGAATATATTTTTAAGAGAGGGGAGATCAAAAATAAACAGAGAGGTGAAATGGTAACAAAATAATGAATTAAACTTATATTCATTATTTAGTGTATAACAGATTATTGGAATAAAAATATTCAAATATATTAATTTCTCTTATATATCACAGGTCTACAAAACTCAAAGTAGTTGTACCTTATAGCATATATATATCGGGATTCAGAAAAAAATCTCTGAGAGATATTTGATACACAGTGATAAATATCCCTGTGCATCAAATATCTCTCAGAGTTTTTTTTCTGAATCCCGATATATATATGCTATAAGGTACAACTACTTTGAGTTTTGTAGACCTGTGTATTTTTTAATACTTTTAATTTCACAAAGGTTTACTTAAATGGATAAGCTCATCTTATAGCTATATTATATCCTTAAAAATAAATTTTATTTAAAAAACAATCAGAGTTTATAAAGAAATAAAAGGAATTTTTGGCTATTAAATAAGGCGCTTTCGAAAATATTCATTTAAGCGTCTAAAAATTAATGATAAACTCATATTCTAAACTAAAATCATGACTCCACTATTCTCTAGTAGCACTCTATTCAACGTTTGTCCAATAATATCGTATTACTAGACGAATAGCCCGTTCAAAGAATCGACATCGAATGCCAGCAAGTTGTAGGCTTTAGAAGTTTTAACTTGTTAAATTGAACATAAAGTATGTGTAAAAGCATTTATGTCTTTCATATATGCAGTAGAACCTTCCTTTAGCGGCCACCTCGCTAGTGGACACCTCTCTACAAAGGACAATTTTCATGAGCAAAATTACAATTTTTACTATTTAGTAGTTTTCCGGTTATAGGACACCTCTTCCTAAAGGACTCTTTGGCTCTGCGACTAGGTGTTGTCCTTTACAGGGAGGTTCTACTGTATTTGAAATGTGAGAAACACATCCGCACTAAGCGGTAAAAAAGACAGAGGGAGAGAAAATTTAGATTGCCGCCGGTAATGCCTATTGGTCAGTTTTTTTGCAGCGCCATCAAGCGGCGCCGTTTACAACTTTCCACACGCTTTCTTCTTCTATCAACAAGGTAATAGCATGGAACTATATTTTCTGTTATGCTATCATTTTTAAATAAGTGAATGATGAATCGTTTGGTTCGAAAATATCAAATTCTTGGATAGAATTAGAGAGCTTACTTATATACAATGATTAAGTTAAAAATCATTGAAGAATTTATATTTTAAATATGCATATACAGTAGAACCTCCCTGTAAAGGACACCTTATTGCAGAGCCAAAGTGTCTTTTAGAGAGAGGTGTTCACTTACCGGAGAGTTACTAAATAGCAAAAATGGTAATTTTGCAAATGAAAACTGTTAAAATTTTACACAAATAAATTTACTGGCAATGCGTTTCTTTTAAATGTCATCAAATAATTATCTCTACAGACCTTACTGCAATGATATGAATTATTGAATGAGAGGGCTTGGCTCATCAGTAGTGAACCCTCTCGGCGGTTTCGCCAAATTAATCTCTAGACCGCTCTACTATTGTATTGGACTGGTTTTGTTATATACCCTGCATTGACCCTTTCTTGAGAGGTATCCTTTAGCGTGAGTGTCCTCTCATCGAGGTTATATTGTATCTTCATTGTAAAAATATATTATAAAACGACATATGAAAATTATCCCGCGATTCCCATCCTTCGACACTTTTATTTGAAAGAATTTGAGTTCAAGTCTTATTACTAGACGAATATTCCATTCAATGAACAGGTCTAGAACGACATCCATTCTAAGTCTTATGATTAGACTGAATTTGATGAGAATCTAGCTTGAATTCATATCCATACTGGTCAACGCGCGGCGCAGGGGATGCATTACATCATAATGAGGGGAAAGACATTGGGTGACACATACCTGGACGCCCGCCGGCACGCTTCGTGGACCAATTAAAGGCGTTGTAGGGAAATTTCAATTTTAAATTAATTACTTTATTAATTTAAACAAATTTATTATTAAAATACAACGAGAGAGGTTAAAACAAACTATATAAAAATTCAGGAATTTTGCCTTCACTATAAGCCATTACCCTTTTAAAAACAAACAAATACTTGGCCAAAACATATTTCGCAGATTTGTTTACTTAACTCACAACAAAAGGAACTCACTGGTTTAACGGTCGCCGAGATGGTACATCGAGCTCAAGACAGAGATGGCTGGTGTCGTGTTTGGGATGTAATACGTACAGTGGGCCACAATGTTCGATCGCGAATAAAATGCTATTACTTCTACTACTGGCAGTCGATATTTGAAAGGAAGGTGATAATAAGTATGAAGATTTGAAATGTTGAACACTGTTAGACAGTTGAAGCCAATACTCTTACGTAAAACAATCTTTGGTAGAGTACGTGGGACTGGAAAATATTGGAAAAATAACAATAGTTAAAAGCCTATTTGGAAGGTACATCCTGAACTTGGAAAAATTGAATGACAGTAGGGAAAAAATCCAGGTTGAAGCGTTGGACCAACCTAAGATTTGCGATAATGTACCGCCTTTACCGAGAGGAGATTAGTGGAGAAAGTTGAGCAGTAAGGATATAAGTATTCCGGAAGATAACTTTAAAAGAAATTGCTATTTTGATCGGTGCTAATTTATATGGACATGCTTTTAACGGGGAAAGTTGTACAAATTGAAACAAACTTAACTACGATGGAAACAAGGCTGGAATGGACATTGATGGGCAATTCACCAATTATTGATAGAAATGAACATGTAGAACAAACTTTGAATTTGCTCACAGTTCAAAGTGATTTGAAATAATTTTTTATGGGATCTAGAAGTATTAGGTATTAGAGATCCTATTGGAACTTGCTACAAATAGTCCAAATGTCAAGAACTAAAAGAAAAGCTTATCAAACAAATCCAGCGACAAAGCTATCAAAGATATTCTGTAGGATTACCTTAGAAATTGGAAGTGTCAATCCCAAATAATTATGAATTGGCGAAAAGGAGATTGGAAATTGGTACCAATAAAATGATTCAATAAAATAAGTTGAAAGAATATGATCAAGTTTTTAAAGATTGGTTGAATGAAGGGCTCATCGAAAGAGTTAATGAAAATCCACCTATGTTAAAAGGTTGCTATTTGCCCCATCGCTCTATATTTAAGAGTGAATCCTAAACGACGCCTATAAGGCCAGTATTTGACGCTTCCTGTCAAGGACACAATGGACTCTCCTTGAATCAGTATCTACTGGAAAGAATCCTTGAAATAATTATAAGATTTCGGGAAAATAAATTTGGAGTCTTAGCAGACATAAGGAAAGCTTTCCAAATGGTATCCATTAAGGAGAATGATCGAGACTACCTCAGATTTCTTTGGTGGAAGAAGGATGAAAATAGAGATCTGATGGCTTTGAGGCATAAAAGACTTGTTTTCGGCCTAAAATTTAGTCCATTTTTGCTGAATGCCGTAATTGAATACTATATAAAAAAAAATAAAACGTTCTCTAGAAAAGGTGGAAAAGATGTTGTCTCGATCCATATATTAGGATAATTGTGTTCCTTTCTAGAAACAAAGCTAGAGGTCCAGGAGAATATAGAAATTGAAGAAACTGAATAAAGTGAAAAGGCTAAAGAAGCTGATAATAAGCCTGTTGTAGAAACTGAAAAGGATAAAGAAGTTGATAAAAGGCCTGTGGTTTAAACTGTAGAAAGTGACGAGGCTAAAGTTAACAAAATATTGGTGATTACCATAATAGTTAAAGATTTTTACTCTGATTGAAATTAGTTTATTTTATGTATCATAAAGCTCATTAAGTTAAATTCATCAAATCCTGTCGTTCACTACCTCCAGAATACCACCTGTCTATCGCTACTGTAAGTACTATAGTTATATACAAAATTATTCATTTGTTTATTCATTATTGTCTCATTTCTTTATTTTTTCTATCTTTTTTATTTCCAACAGATGTAATTGGGCTTGATGCGCTTGTGCTCTTCCAGAGAGTTGCAATAAGAGGTTTTGAATCTTTGATTCAAATCATTAGAAAAAGTTCTGGGTTTTCCATCATACTAAATACAACCTTGGTTGCCATATCAATATTAGAATGGACATTCTCATGCAGAAAGCAGATTTTTTAACAGCCATTTTATGTTCATAATCACATCCAAAAAAGCTGAAAGTTAGAGGTAAAATTCTGCATTTATTGTAGTTCTACAGAGATCACAGATGATTTGTCGATAAATCTCTTGCGATCAAAAAACAGAGTTCCCAAAACTTCAGAGCAGACATAGAAATGCCACATTTCTTCAGTACCTCTACAATTGAGGGTAGACAGTTTTCTATGACCTTTGTTTTAGGGGACGTAAAGTTAGCACCATGTTCCAACAACAGTCACTATGATTTCCTGAATGTTCCTACTCTTGGTCATGATTGGGGGAAAAGGTTGTCTTCTGGATACTCTTGAGATTTCAATCCAATGCCATTAAGCATGAGTTTTACTTAGTGCAAGGTGTTTGGTCAAGACAAGAAATGTCCAGTTTGCATTGAGACTAGTAGTCTATAGATACAGAGATCTCGATTTACTGGTTTACTAACCCTAATATGGGTTTATTAACCATGAATCGCTTAGAAAGAGACAAATGCAGTCAAGCCCTTTTTCTAATTTTTGAAAATTTTATATGAACTTAATATAATTTTAGTTACTAAAATATTTAAGTAGTCCTTTCTTCAAAAATATATTTGTCTACTTTTTTATTCAAATTAATGAATAAAAAAAAAAGAAGAATGTATTAGAAAACATTCGTTTATATATTTTTTTCTGATATTAACCACTTTGGCTTCATATCCACTTAAATAACTTTTCCAAGATGCTCTGTCCTGTGAAAGATTTTGATCCTTTCTGAGTACACAGAGATGAACAATGTTTTAAATAAAATTAATTTAGGCAAATTATGAACTCTCATGAATTCTTTGAGAAAACACACTTTGAAATATAAATTTGGAATTATAGTCTTTATTAAAAAAAACATTTAAGGAAGGTATATATATGAAAAAAAAACAATAGAAAAAATTTTAAAAATAATATATATACAGGCAGAAATATTATTACATATTTAAAAAATAAGAAAAAATAGTAAAAAGGTCAGGTGTTGATATTGAAACCAAAATGGCGAATTATAACCGCTCACGTGAGCAATTTAGATGACTAAGCGCCATCTAGTGGAATAAAAATAAACTAAACGATGATTTAACTTGTTTTCCATGATATTTATCAACCAGATTTCTTGATATATCAAAAGCATTTAAAATTCTGATTTTTAAATATCTCAATCGAAAACAAATGATTTTTCACTGTTCGAGAGACGTGGTAACTGGAGTGGCGTATTCTTCTATGTTGATGTTCTGTACTTGATGTTTGTTCTTCATATGTTTGGTGAAGTAGGTCTTGGACTTACTGCTAGTTCCACATAGGGAGCAGGAGTAGAGGAGAGAGTTGTGGACCTCCTGGTGACGGATGAAGTGGGACCTGGACTGGGTCCTGTACCCACACACCCCACAACAGAGGCTCTCATCGCAGGTGTGGTTCCTCAAGTCGACCTCTCCAAAGGCCGCATACTTGCACAGCTTGCACTTGAGCGCGGGGTCGGTGTGCTTGTTGCGCTTGTGCTCTTTCAGAGAGTTACAGTAAGATGTCTTGAATTCACATATATCACATATGTATGGTTTTGAATCGTTGTGTTTTCGCACATGGACTCTCAAATGGGTTTTGTGAGCAGATCTATAATGACAATGATCGCATGTGAAAGGCTTTTCTTCAGTGTGGGTTATTTTGTGTTGTGTCACATTAAATTTTCGATGAGATCTAAAGTTGCAACCTTTCCAATCACACATAAACTCCCTTTCCCCCGTGTGGGTCTTCTCGTGGTCTATTAGGTGGCTCTTAAACTTTACCTGCTGGTCACAGTATTGGCACGTTAGCATTTGTTTGCCAGATTTTTCAAGTCCTTTGTTATCCATTCTAATCTTAATAAAGGCTATTACAATAATTTATTTTTTAATATTCGAATATATTTTTAAGAGAGGGAGATCAAAAATAAACATAGAGGTGAAATGGTAACAAAATAATGAATTAAACTTATATTCATTATTTAGTGTATAACAGATTATTGGAATAAAATAATATTCAAATATATTAATTTCCCTTATATATTTTAACATTATTTTAATTTCACCAAAATTTTACTTAAATGGATAAGCACACCATATAGCTATATTATATCCTTAAAAATAAAATTTATTTAAAAAAAAACAATCAGAGTTTATATTAAAAATAAAAGGAAATTTTTTGTATATTATATTAGGCGCTTTCATTGTCGCAATTCATATTGTCGACGGACATTACTTTGAACATTGAAAGTCTAACCAATTTTTCACAATAAAGCTTCAATTTTCGGGGGAAAAACGCACGAACTTATTTATAGATATACTCCTAATATCGTGGTGGTGGTGCTTATCTTAATGGTTAAACTGTAGGCGGCATGGAATTCTAATTATTCATTGTAAAATCAACTTTTAATTACATTTATTTAATACAAATTATCAGAAGAGGTTATATTGTTGTATACTACATGTTGAAGTTCTTTTTGTATATGTGTGTGTGGTCAAATATCATTTCTAGATTATAAAATGTTAGATATATGTGTTACATTTTATATGATTTATGATTTATATTTAGAATGATGTATAATTATTATATTGATATGACAACAATTAATATGATATTAATGTTAATTCATATAATTTTAATAAAGTATATTTCATGAGCATTATATATTCAAAAGATAATTTAATTTAATATTTGAATTAAAAAGTTATTAAACAAATTAAAACTTATAATGAAAATATGAGAAGTTAATATTTGGGAGCCGCTACAAAACCAAATCTTGAAGTCCACTTCTCTCCAATTTTGCGGTGGTAGTTATAGGCCTGGAAAATAGGTCCTCTATTGTAAGTTCTGAGCAGGACAAGATATGCTCTGGAGAAGCTTCTGCACTATTGCATTTCAAGCAGTTTTCGAAGGTTTTTGTCCATTTTGAAATTTTAAGGTTTTTATATGGCCACTTCTTAGTCTTGCTAAAGCTGTTTGTTTATTTCCATTGAATTTTTGAAGTTCTTCTAATTGTTTCAATGGTTTGTACCAGTGATGATTTGGATAAGCTGTCAGTTTTGATTTATTTTCTATTTTTATACGTATATATATATTTCTTCAAAAGTAAGATTATTGCTATTGCTTGGTAAGTGACACGCTTTTTTTGCTAATTTTTCTGCCTCTTCATTAAGAGGTATGTCGACATGGGAAGGGATCCATTGGAAGTTTATTTTTGTTTATAAATATAATAATCTTATATTAAAGTTTCTCCACTATTTTTATCTATTTTTAGTTGGCGAATTTTGAGTAAGCTACAGGAAACCGGGTATATCTAGAGAGATAAACATGTTTCAAGAAGTTTAGTACCAAAATAATACTTTTATGTTTTCATCGTGAAGTGTTATGATCAATGTTAAATTTTATCAGTATATTATAATAGGGTTTATATACACCCATACCTCGCTTTGCGTCGGGGTTACGTTCCAAAAAAACACGACGCAAATTGAAACGACGCAAAGTGAAAATAAAATTTTGATGGCATGGGGCAATCAAAAACAAAGGTGTTGACATATTTTAGTAAAAAAAAAATTAAAGACTCGAATCCAAAACAACGCAACTTCTAAAATCTAACGACGCACAGTGAAATTCAGTAAAAATTAAGGAGCGACGCAACTTTGAAAAAAACGCAAAACCAAATGACGCAAAGCGAGGTATTGGTGTATTATCTGATATTTTATTATATTAGCAAAACAAATTGCCCACTCATACAAAGAACCTGTATAGAATGGCAGCCTGTTTAAACCTAATTGATGTTTCACCTTAATTTATACATTATTTGGAGAATAGATTCCTAAATAATTTTAAATCCTATTTATGTAACATTACGAAACAGATTATCAAAATGTTAGGTGTAACTAAATTCTTTATCTACTCGCTCAATATATATATAATGAATGCGTCCTCTATGCAATCTCTTTATATTTGCATAACTAAAACTATCATTTGTTTCAAATTGTTTGAATTTAAGAAAGAGTACTCGTCCGATTTTATAAAATAAATAAACTAAAAAATCTATTGATATTTATTTACACAGACGGTTCAAGTCAGATATATATAGATGCCTTTTCATGTTTTATTTCAAAGTTTTATTTTTGAAAATTTGATCTTTCGTTTCTACTTTATTATTCATGATGTCTTGTCCAAATTTCAGGGTCCTCGTAGCATATTTTCAACTGGTTCCCTGGACTGCAGGTCCAAGCATGTCGGCTCCCTCGAAGGCAGTACCATGTATCGTCAATTCCTGCTTTTGTTGCTCCATGGAGAGGGAGGGTGCCATTGCCCCGTTAGTCAGCCATATTTAACAGTTCCCTGTTCACGGTTACTGTAGTGGCTCGGGGCTCACGACACCGTACTACAGGGGAGTCCATTACATATGGATCACAGTGGTGGTGTCTTGTGCACTCCATGGAAAGGGAGGTGGCCATTGCCCCGTTAGTCAACCATATTTCACAGTTACCTGTTCACGGTTACCATAGCGGCTCGGGGCTCACGACACCGTACTACAGGACAGTCCCTTACTTATGCTGCTTCTCCCGCCCGCCACGTAGAGGAGGACTTCTGGGCAGGGATTATTCACGATGGCAATGCAAATATGACAATGTGTTTATTGAATCATTTTGAATAGTAGAATGTGAGTTTGTTTCAGGAACCTGAGTTATCCAAATAATAGATCAATGGCCCATTCAATTAAAATGATATATAAATACATTAGAACTTGGATAATTCGAACTTCTTTAATTCGAAAACCTCTTTAATTCGAATATTTATCTTGGTCCCTAGAATTTCCTATATAAATAATTTAACATCTTTAATTCGAATTTTTGGATAATTAGAATTTTTTTATGGTTCCTTGGGGTTCGAATTATCCAAGTTCGACTGTAATAACTTTTGATCAAAGCTATTTTATATTTACATAAATGGGATGTCTGTAATGAACAATTTCAATTTCGATCTCATTAAGTCAAGACTTGATTGATAGAAAGTTTATTTTTGGTTTCAAAAAAGGAATTTTCTTTTCATCAAATGTTATAACCAAGACGCCATTTTGGTTCCTTTTTATTTGTGTATTTGACCAACATATAGATGTTGCAGATATGGTGCAAGGCTTTTCATATTGGCATCGCGATCTTTGTCTTTGCGCCAGATGTTGCAGGACTTTCCAAATTGGCATCGTAGCCTTTGTCAAAATCTCGGTCTGCACCAATGACCAGATATTGCAGCCATGGTACCATTGTTTCCATAGACACACATTTGGCTAATGACCATGGATTGCTACCACTAAGCCCTTTCACATTGTCATGGCGGTCTTTATCATATCTTGCTTCTCTTTTCTGATTCATTTTTGACCCCACTCAGATATTTGCAGCACTAGCTTAGCCATTTTTAAATATGCTTTGTTAAAAATGTTAGCAACTATAGATGTGTAGTCTTGACTCTACCCGTTTTTTTTCTTCAAAAGTATTAGATCCTTTTTGAAGCAAAACAACGTTGTCAATTATACCATTGTTAGTGTGTGTATTGAATAAACGCAGAAATATATATTATTTATCTAAATATGATATATTTGTTTCAAGGAAAGATAAAAAGGTGCTCCAATGGCCTCCGATTCTTGCAAAAGTTCAACCCCACCATGATTATAATGGCCTGTAACACGTTTACTTAGGATAAATATAAAAGGAAGGACAACCTTTTTGGAAACCTAATTGATTTTCTTTTAAGAGTATCACATTTTACGAATTTTCATTTTCCAAAATGTGCCAGTTAACTTAATTTCCTTGAAGCCAATGTTGTTATATCATTTCTATTTTCAAATTTTTGTAAATTTTAATGGAATAAATAAAATTCTTACGTGTGTGATAAAATATTAATTCATATCATAAAAAAATATTTTATATGCTTTTCTTATTAATTTAATAAACTTTTTATTTAAAGTAATGTATTAGAGACCATATTAAATTTTGATATTTTTAAAGACTTGATCACTTTGACTTCTTATTCATTCAACGTTTAGTAGTTGATATGGCTTGTGGAAAAACATTTTCTTGGGAATATTCTGATATTCTCTGTGGGGAATGAGGAAAACAATGTTATCCATAGATATCTATCAGCTTCGTTGGGTGAATCACAATTATCACTCTCTTCACTTCCATACTCCCCCCGACCTACCGACTACCACTTTTTTAAGCAGCTCGCCCACTTCCCGCGTGAGAAATGCAACAACAAAAACCTTTATTAAGACACTATTGTCTTACAAGGGGATTCCCCTAAGAGGTTATATACCAATACCTCGCTTTGCGTCGTTTCGTTTTGCGTTTTTTTCGAAGTTGCGTCGCTCCTTAATTTTTACTGATTTTCACTGTGCGTCGTTAGATTTTCGAAGTTGCGTTGTTTTGGATTCGAGTCTTTAAATATGGCAACACCTTTGTTTCTGATTGCGCCTTCACATATTTTCACTTTGCGTCGTGTTTTTTTTTTTTTTTGGAACGTAACCCCGACGCAAAGCGAGGTATGGGTGTATATGTACATGAGTGAGGAGGAAAAGCCATTTAGAGGGGAGGGGGAACAATCTGGGTGAAAAAATGCTTCAAAAACCAAGGTGATGCCGAAACGGCCTTCAATGAAGTCATTGCCTCCCGAACTCCATATTTTTATAAAACTGGAATATACCAGCTCTCGTTGGCAAAGATGTATCGATGCCAATGGTTTTTGATTAATAAAGGTTTGCTTGTAACGAGTTATTGCTAGTTGTCACTACAAATCGGCAATTATTTCTGCATCTACCCAATAAAAAAAAATCTCTTTTATTTAAGGTAAAAACTAAAGAATAAACATGTATTTCTATATACAGTTAAACCTGTCTATAGAGCCCCCTCTGAATAGCGCCTCCCTCTCTAAAACGCCCGATTTTAAATACGTAGTACGATGCGATTTGCATTAAAATTGACCTGTCTATAGCGCCTCCCTCTCTATAGCGCCCGATTTTAAATACGTAGTACGATGCGATTTGCATTAAAATTGACCTGTCTATAGCGCCTTCCTCTCTATAGCGCCCGATTTTAAATACGAAGTACGATGCGATTTGCATTAAAATCGACCTGTCTATAGCCTCCCCTCTAAATAGCGCCCGATTTTAAATACGTAGTACGAAGCGATTTACATTAAAAGTGACCTGTCTATAGCGCCCCCTCTAAATAGTGCCCGATTTTAAATACGTAGTATGAAGCGATTTACATTAAAAGTGACCTGTCTATAGCGCCCCCTCTAAATAGCGCCCGATTTTAAATACGTAGTACGAAGCGATTTACATTAAAAGTGACCTGTCTATAGCATCTCCTCTCTATAGCACCCTATTTTGGTGAGTCCCAAGAGGGGGCGCTATAGACAGGTTTAACTGTATATTTAGTGTTAGCCTTACTGGTAAAAATTATTTATATATCTAACAATTTATTTATATAATACAAAAGGAAACACCAAAACGCGAATGTTTCTTTTCACAAATATTTCAAACTTCTACTGTCCTTACTGTGATGAAAAATATATTGGGAGGGCTTGACTCATCAGTGGTGAACCCTCCTAGCAGTTTCGCCAATTAAATCTACCAGACCACTTCTTTAGAGCTTTAATACTGTATTGTATCATTCTTCTTATATATTCTACACTGAAGAGTGGAATCTTAGAAATGGTATTTGGGCAAACTATGGACATAAGCTCTTTTAGGAGAGTAGAATTACATTTAAATATTTGCATCGAGCAATGCTCTTCCGCAAACAATAAGGACAAGGCCAGTTAGGCATAAATTAATACATAGCAATAACGCGCCATTATTATAATACAAATGAAAACACAAAAACGCGATTTTTTTTCTATATATCTATATCTATTGCCCCTCTCACCTCTCGTCCAAATCTATATTATCATAGCTTAAATATATATATATATCTCCACGCTGACGAGCGCCAACAGCGCGAAACGCGTTCGTGGATGGCTTATCTTGATTTATCAAGAAATTGGGTTGGCCTAATAACAGGGAACAAGCGAAATCAATGTTTAGTTGATATCTGTTCCACCAGATTGCTCTCTGCCTTCTGAGAAGCATATGTGCTCCTGGTCAGGATATGTCTTTTTTATTTTTTATTATAGTATATTATATATTGTTGTTGTTGTTGTCGTGTCCAAAGAAGAGTCTCAGATGTCCTGATGCATCTCCATCACAGCAGCAATATCCACTATATTGGGTGTGTAAAGCTGCTGCTCTGGGTCTAAGTCAATTTTCTGCAAGGTTGCGGCCATTGCTGGGCATGAGAATATGTGGGTAGGTGTTAGTTCCACACCAGGACAGTTGTTGCATGTCCTATAGGTTCTTGTGCCATCTGGATGTATTGCCATTCCTTTATAGTGTTTTGTTCTAAGTCTTGTTATAGTTTTTGTCAGTTTTCTCTCAGAGTTTATTTCACATATTTTATCTTTAAATTCTGGTTCGTTTCCAAGGTGACTAACGTGGCAACGGCACCCATTTTCCAATATTTTATATTTATTTTAATAATTAGGAATGTCGCACTCCGAAAAGTGCGACATTCCCACCTATATCACGAAGTAAAAATAATGCAGCGATGTGGCGGCTAAAGTGGTGAAATAGGTTGTCTGAAATGATTGTTGTAATCATTTTGTAGCGAAGAAAAATAATTAAATGGGCTTCCGAATTACTTTAAATATTTATTAGTTACTAGCGGACGTACCCGGCTTCGCCCGGGTTTTACCCGAATAAAGGTTTGTCTAACGAATCTCTCGATAAAGTGAACATTTTTTCCCGGTCCCTTGAAAAATACTCGATAAGTTGAATAAAATCAATATTAATTGGCTCCCTCGGTAATTGGAAGTTAAAGGAATAGTATCTTGCCTTGGAATTGTATCATTATTCTTGTATGGACGTACCCGGCTTCGCCCGGGTTTTATCTGAGTAAAGGTTTGTCTAACGAATCTCTCAATAAAGTGAACATTTTTTCCCGGTCCCTTGAAAAATACTCGATAAGTTGAATAAAATCAATATTAATTGGTTCCCTCGGTAATTGGAAGTTAAAGGAATAGTATCTTGCCTTGGAATTGTATCATTATTCTTGTCTCAAATAAATTGCCGTGTCATCCTGAATTTTGTCTTTCCTAATTTTCTACATTACAAAATCATCGTATCATCATGATAATATTTAGAGCAGATTGTTGAATTATAACAGATAAATTAGAATATTTATCTTGATTATTTTAAAGCGAAAAGTTATTTCAAAAATTTTATTTGCTAGAAACCTTCCCAGTACTATACTAAATAACTTCCCAAAGTTTCATGGCGTTCCAATGAGTGGTTTGGTCAGGCATAAAGGACAAACAGACACACACAGACACATACATTCATTTTTATATATATAGACTAGCGGACGTACCCGGCTTCGCCCGGGTTTTACCCGAGTAAAGGTTTGTCTAACGAATCTCTCGATAAAGTGAACATTTTTTCCCGGTCCCTTTAAAAGTACTCGATAAATTGAATAAAATCAATATTAATTGGTTCCCTCGGTAATTGGAAGTTAAAGGAATAGTATCTTGCCTATGAATTGTATCATTATTCTTGTCTCACATAAATTTCTGTGTTATCCTGAATTTTGTCTTTCCTAATTTTCTACATTACAAAATCATCGTATCATCATGATAATATTTAGAGCAGATTTTTGAATTATAACAGATAAATTAGAATATTTATCTTGATTATTTTTAGGCGAAAAGTTATTTCAAAAATTTTATTTGCTAGAAACCTTCCCAGTACTATACTAAATAACTTCCCAAAGTTTCATGGCGTTCCAATGAGTGGTTTGGTCAGGCATAAAGGACAAACAGACACACATACATTCATTTTTATATATATAGAAGATATGAGATATTTTAAATATAAAAAAAAATTACTATGTGCATGAGCCAAATCGACCCAGCAGTTAGAACAAGAGAGGAGAACTGAGTTTTTCTACTTTCCACGTGGCGCCACTGGTTTCCCCGACCGATCCGTCCAGTCCAGATAAGAGGGAATACCAGGAAACTCTGTCCTCCTGACTATATTGTAACGTAGTAATAGATGTGAATAATTAAGTGAAAGATTATATATTGATGACGTCAGAACGACTAGGCGACTACAATTAACCTAACAAATTATATACAGATAGAGAATATTGAACAAACAAGCTATGGAACATATACAATGTGATTTCAGAGTTATATTCTGCTGTGTATTTTCATTGAATAATGCTGTCTCCGCCAGATTGTTCCAGTTTCTGATGTGTTTTCTTAAATGTTGAATGCTCGTCTAGGGCAGGCAAACTGCGGCTTGTGAGCCACATTCGGCTCTTTGGCTGTGAATCTGCGGCTCTTTATATAGTTCCATACGTAAATATTATTTATGTGAGTACTATTTATTGTTGGCAAGATAACATTTTGTGGCTTTTTAAAAACTTTGAAAGTATGTACGGGTAGTTTTGGAATAGGATATATAGGGATAAGGACTGAACTGTTTTTCATAGTTATTGACAAATGATTTGGTTGCCTCTTCTGTGGTTAGTGTCAGACCTTTGTTTGTCTTCAGGATTATTTCTTGTTTTTCAGAGTTGTATAAACGTTTAATATAGTTTCCAAATGGTTTGATTCGTGACGTTCAAAATTTCGATAAGGTATTCCCAGCTAGTGTTGTTGTGCTCTCTTGTTAGACTTTGAGATTCTTTCCGGGCCGTCATGTAGGCTGATTTTCTTGGGGATCACAATCTCTTAGTCTATTGGTTAATCATATTTTATCTTCAATGTGAGGTGGGTATCTTCGTTCTAATTCTAGGTACTTGTATTTTGTTGATTCTCTCAGGTTTTGCACCATTTGTTCTTCAACGTATGCTATGCCTCGTCTATTTTTGAAAATGTGTCTAGGATAAATACGGGAGGTTCAGCGTTTTCCGTTTGGAACTTGAAAATGGTCCTGTTAAAAGTCATGACATATAGTATGTAAATATCTTTTTTAAATGTATGACTAGGAATGTAGATTTTCTATTGAATGTATAAATTATTATGTAAATTTCCCTTTTGAATGTATATAACTTAGCCGTGTTGTTTAAATAAAGAGTTTTTTTTTTTAGTAGAGCAGAAGAGCTTTACAGGTGTAGCCGCTGGTTTTGTCTTCCTTATTTTCTTTCTTGCTTGATCACCCGAGGCAGCCCAAACAATATCAAGACTTTGGGTAAAAGTTTTACTTGTTAAAGGAGGTTTCTTTAATTTGACCTCTCATACCTTAACATTTGTGGCGTCCCCGGGTGGGCTGCGTGGGCTGGTCAAGCAGAGGAAGTATTGGAGCCTGCCGAGTAGCAGAGGAAGTATTAGCCTGCCGAGTAGCAGAGGAAGTATTAGCCTGCCGAGTAGCAGAGGAAGTATTAGCCTGCCGAGTAGCAGAGGAAGTATTGGCCTGCCGAGTAGCAGAGGAAGTATTGGCCTGCCGAGTAGCAGAGGAAGTATTAGCCTGCCGAGTAGCAGAGGAAGTATTAGCCTGCCGAGTAGCAGAGGAAGTATTGGCTTGTGTTTGTTCCTATGTCGGCTATACACGACCACAATACGTAACTAATCTGACTGAAATTTTAACAGTATATAGAGTAGAATCTGGAAAACTTATAGTGAAATTTTCAGGTCTCTATCCCGAATATTCTTCGAGTTATTTGCAAATTGCGTTGCGAATTTGCCCTTTCGCTCGCAAGCAGCGCCTCTAGCGGTGAAGATGGGAGGTAATATCAGCTTACTTAATGTACATGTAAAGCGTGTTTTAACAGAACATAGAGAAAAATCTGGAAGATATATTTATCGGATTTTTAGCCAATAAAAATTTAAATTGACAGGTTCTGGGCAAAAAAATAGTTGTTTTATAGTCTGGAAAATGATGATGACAATATTTCTGTATCATGTTTGATTATCAGATACAAAATTATAACGGAAAAATTCCAAAAAGCAGAGACAACGGGTGAAGCCAGTTCATTTTCAGTATGCAGGAACAAAATTCTAACAGAAAAACATTCATTCGAGCAGAAGACACAAAGCCAGATCATCTCTTTATAAAAATATCACTCCTCTGACACAAAGTTTGGAGCGCGACGTTTCACAAGAGTGACATCCACAGCGCCAATTTATAATTGTAACGAATTGTATTTGAATAAAAACATTTAATTGGGTAAAACCCGGGCGTTGCCCGGGTCATTAGGCTAGTATATAAACGTTTGCCAGCTAAACACCTCTTTGGCAGATTGTGAAGATTCCATTAGATCCCGCGTGGATCTCATGGAATAAAGTCCGCCCTAGGCTGACGAGGGCCATTAGCCCGAAACCATGGTCTCTAGGTGGACGCTTTTCAGTTTGCCAAAGCTGGTGTTGTGGCTTTGTCACCGACCTGAGGCCGCTAGTTTGCGGCGACGGTCAATAGATGGCGTCTAGTTTTGACGTCTATTTTGACAGGAGAGGCGACCTTTGTCTCTTTAAATATATATATATATTAGGAAATATTAAGATTTTCTGCTGATTTTGATTATCTTGAGGATTATGCTATGGTAATGCAGTCGTGGCAAAAATCTTGAAAGTATAATAATAAGAATAGTTTTGATCAGAGATTGATTTATATTTTCTAATCCATTTCTGATTATGATTTGAACGAATTAACTCAGCATCTATCTAAATAACCCAAATTAAAATTCTGAAAAGCCTAATGTACTTTCTCTACCTCTCATACGTGTAAGCGAAATATTGGTTTAGACCAGGGGTGGCGAACGTGCGGCCTTTTCTTGCCCAAGTTGTGGCCTTTTCTTAAATTCAAAACTATAATTTTTGTTTCGCAGTTTTCAATTACTTTCATTATTTTATTGAAAATATCTAATACGAATGTCATATATTATATAATATATATAATATTTAGGTAATAAAAGGCATATATTGGATTTAATAAAATATTTATTTTGCCAATATTTCGGCTGGCTGAACGCCAACCTTTATCGAGGAATTACATTTTTGTATACACAAACTCAGCGCCGCATAGTGTTATAATATCACAGTTGAAATCAATTAAAATACAGAGTAGGTGGGAGAAATTTGTGCATGAAAAATATTATGATTGCATTTTTTATAATAATTTTTTCATGCACAAATTTCTCCCACCTACTCTGTATTTTAATTGATTTCAACTGTGATATTATAACACTATGCGGCGCTGAGTTTGTGTATACAAAAATGTAATGCCTCGATAAAGGTTGGCGTTCAGCCAGCCGAAATATTGGCAAAATAAATATTTTATTAAATCCAATATATGCCTTTTATTATCTAATGAATTAAGTATGGATTGCTCTATTTTCAAAACAAATATATAATATTTATATATAAATATGCGGCCTTCTCAAAAATGGTAAAATGAAAATTGGCCTTCTAATATAAAAAGGCTCGCCACCCCTGGTTTAGACATTCAAAAGCAAACCCTAAACAAACAGACTTATACATAAATGCTTACTTTTTTAACAAAGTATTCAATTATAAATAAAGTTGTATAGTTTAAAATATTTTATCGATAATACCTTATAACTATAAATTGAATTCAAATTATTCACTTTGAGTGTGAACGTTCTTTGAACGCGTACAAAAGGAATCCTTTAAAAATGAGGCCATTTAAGACAGTTTGTAAATAAAATTAACATAATTTATTTTTTTTAAAAAGCAAATTTTATAAAGTTACCAATATGGAGAATAAGAGAAACAATGAAAATAATATCAAATTGCAGAAATCCTAAATATATACAATAACATATACATTGAGAACAGGTGAATATTTCTATAAAGAACAAATTTTAGATTTTTTTCTGTTTTTTTTTTAACGTATAAAAATTAAATAATTTTCTGTTTGTCTCTTGATGGGCTTTTTAGCTATTAATCTTGAAGTCGCAGTATTAAAAAACAACTAATTTTATTTCAAAATCTCTAGATGGACGTTCTCAGTTTGCTGGTGTTGTGGCTTTGTCATTGATTCGAGGCCGCTATTTGCGGCGACGGTCAAAAGATGGCGTCGAATATTGAGGTTTATTTTGACGGCAGAGGCTATCTATGCTTCTGTATATTTATATATAAAATCTTAAAAAAAAAATAGATGATATATTTCAAATAAAGAAGTGGAATAACAATCCTTATGCATAATAAGGTATGATGCACTAGCGCGCCATCTGTTATCAAAATTCGAAATTATTTTAAAGGCGTAAGATTCTTTTTGAAATTCAACAATTTCTACTGCCCTTACTGCAATGGAAAAATTAATGGTAGATTAAACTGGCGAAACCGCTGGGAGGGTTCACCACTGATGAGCCAGGCCCTCCCATTAATGTTTCCATTGCAGTAAGGGCAGTAGAAATTGTTTATTTTTAAAAAAGAATTTTACGCTTTAAAATAATTTCGCATTTTGATAATAAGGTATATAAATAATGATCAGCATATTTCTTAGGAATTTGTAAATAAAAATATAGTTTTTTTTATCCTGCAGATATATATTTTGAACAATAATCCAGATTTGAAGCCTTTGGGAAATTTAATAAAGAAAAAATGAAAATGTTAAGACTAGAAATTCTTGGTTATTTTTGTTTGGTTCAAAATCGAGAATACAAATTTAATAATAATTTAAACATAATATATGTATAGTGTTTGGAATATTTATTTTTAACATTTTTAAGCATGTTTTAAATATAATAAAAACATATATACATTGTGTCGATTGAATTTATAGGCCTAATTCTATCATTAAGCTGTTATGAAATTTGAAGATTGTTGAATAAAAGTTCTTTTTAATTCTTCAACGCAAGGATTTTTTCAACGTTTTTAATAGGTGGGATTCTTCTGCCAGAGAAAAACCTATGCTCAAGGCATTGAGAAGCTGAGAATCTTTTGTTAGTGTTACATTCCAAGAGCTTTAGCACAAGCTTACGAGCTAAGTGTGGAATATTTCTAAAAATATCTAAATTGTCAGGAGAAATATCCTCAGACAAATTTGGATCTATGGATTGTCTCACTTTGTTCTCTCCAAATATTTGTTGGAGTTCAGCTAGGGCACGCTCATTATCATCGCTTTCAATAATTGGGTAATCCAGATAAAGCTCGGCAAAAACAATTCCCATGCTCCAAGTATCTACTTTGTAATCATAATATGAATTTCCATATAAAATCTCTGGAGCATTGTAGGAAATCGATCCAAAATAGGTGTCTTGCAATTCTTCTTCGCGATGTTCACAAGCCCAACCAAAGTCAGCCAATTTACAATCTCCTCCAGAAGTTACCAGAATATTTTCTGGTTTCACATCACGATGCATGATTCCTAGATCATGGATATGCTTGATTCCCGAGGCAATTTGCCACCATATGTGTCGCATTTCTCCCAGAGATATTTTGATAATTTTTTTATATTCCAAAAAATCGTACAAGTCGAGAGGACAATATTCCATCACAATAATATGTTTGTTCTCTTCTGTTACTAAATCTTCAAACAATTCAACTACATGTTGTCCTTGTGACTGTCTAAGGATATCAACTTCATTGGTTGCTAGTTCTTCGTTAACTTTTATGGCGAAAACCTTCGTCGTCTTTGATTTTGAAACGGCTTTCCAAACAGTTCCAAAAGCTCCAGAATTAATTTCACTAATATATTCGTATTTTCCATATAATTCCATTTTCTCTTTTTCAACGATATAAATTTTAAAATATTATATTTATTTTAATGCTTTTTTTATATTAAAGGACTTAGAGAATTAAACAAGGAGAGCGAATAAATTTTATGTTAATATTGAATATTATTCTAAAATAATGAATTTTTTTAACAAATAAACACAGATTTGAAAATCTATCTATGGTTTCTGAAAAATAATTTATTGAATATCTTGAATATCCTTAGAGTTATTTGCAGATTTGTAGATTTAACTCGCAAGCAGCGCCCCCATTGCGACGATGTTAACAAGTTTTTTTATCTATGAGTTTTATTATCACTAAGTTTATAATCTTAAAGATTATTTATCAAAAGTAAGATTTTCTACCTATTAATTGCGCACAAGTCAAAGTTAGTTATCGAGTATTTTTCAAGGAACCGGGGGAAAATGTTCACTAGATAAAACGATGATTTTGTAATGTAGAAAATTAGGAAAGACAAAATTCAGGATGACACGGAAATTTATTTGAGACAAGAATAATGATACAATTCCAAGGCAAGATACTATTCCTTTAACTTCCGATTACCGAGGAAACCAATTAATATTGATTTTATTCAACTTATCGAGTATTTTTCAAGGGACCGGGGAAAAATGTTCCCTTTATCGAGAGATTCAAATTTACGAGTTTCAAATTATCAAAATATATCTATTATTTTTTTTATAAGTTTATAGAGAATTGTTTTAAACAAATATTCGTTAGACAAACCTTTACTCGGATAAAACCCTGGCGAAGCCGGGTACATCCGCTGGTAATTTATTTATTTATGCTTATGAGGTGATACAGCAACGTCTTTACAATTAAAGAGGAGACAAAATGAATCAAATCCAGAAAAAAGAAGTGAGGACATCTCGGTCATTAAAGTCTGAGAGGCAAGGCCTTCAGCCAGTTCAGGGCTTCCGGGGTGACTGAGTGGAGATTGGAGATTCCTCCATTGAATTTGTACAGCGGACAGCTGGTAATATATATATCCTAGGTAAAATATTTTTGGAAATAAAAAATATAACTTTATTTATATTCAATTCTCAAAATTTTTCCTCAATAAATTAATGAGATAATAAAAATTATACAGTTAACCCTGTCTATAGCGCCCTCTCTTGAGACTCACCAAAATAGGGTGCTATAGAGAAGGGGTGCTATAGACAGGTCACTTTTAATGTAAATCGAATCGTACTACGTATTTAAAATCGGGCGCTATAGAGAGGAAGGCGCTATTTAGAGGGGGCGCTATATAGACAGGTTTAACTGTATAAGATTTATAAAAACATCCCTACCATTATGGAATAAAGTGAAAAGTCGAAGTCTAGAGGGCTTCCAAAGATCCTGGCCAATGTTACCAGTGCCAAAACTTTGGATACTCTCAATTTGAATGCATAAATACTCCTAAATGCATAAAATACTGAGAGGACCATTTTACATCTGAATGTACCAAGTAAGTAAAAGTCTCACCCAAAATGTGTAAATTGACAGGGGCTGTAAACGGCTAGTTGGCGTGTGGTTGCCCACTAAACAGAAAGATAAATAAAATGATACACAACCGAAATAATATGAACCACCCATAATGACAAAAAGAACAATCTATTTCAAAGGTTTGAGTCAAAAAGCGATCCATCAATTAAGTTTATCAGACATACTTTAGCCACGTTTTAAAAGTTAAAAGAGAAAACGAAAATATAACGTGGTGAGTTTCTTTTTATTGAAAATACAAGCTTTCAAGCAATCCGCTTTTCTTCAGGTAATCCAAGAAAATGTGCGGAGAGGTATATACACCCAACTAAGTAAGATTTGAATATTGAAGCGGAATTGCCACGAACAAGCACGTATCAACACAATAGGAAAATTGAACTACCCCCGCAGTACATAGCTTTTTGTAATAGCATGGATCCCGCATAAGGAATTTTAACCTCAAGTGTTTTCCCGATTTATGTATATATTTTATTTATTTGAAACTTATTTTAAACTGGATTTCTCGCTCGCTCTCCAGGTGTGTTGATACCTGCTTGTTCGTGGCAATTCCGCTTCAATATTCAAATCTTACTTAGTTGGGTGTATATACCTCTCCGCACATTTTCTTGGATTACCTGAAGAAAAGCGTTTTGCTTGAAAGCTTGTATTTTCAATAAAAAGAAACTCACCACGTTATATTTTCGTTTTCTCTTTTAATTTAGTTTATATAAAAAGGGTACCTAAATCTGTAAAGAAAAAAAAATCTCAAAATATTTCGAGAGATTGCTCCCTCTTTATCAATTTATTGTGTATCACAAGTATCACAATAAATTGATAAAGAGGGAGCAATCTCTTGAAATATTTTGAGAATTTTTTTCCTTAACACATTTAGGTACCCTTTTTATATAAACCATCCCAAAAGGTCCAACCCCTTCTGAAATGCCCCAACCCATTCAAAACAAGAACAGAATTCCTGATATCAAAAATAACCCTTCAATCCTCCTGCAGGCACCAAAGTCAATTAACAAGAGAGTGTTATCGAAAGAACTCTCAGTGACCCTGCAATAATAGCCAACATGTTAAAATAATTCTAGAAAACTCCCAATAGATTATATACAGTTAAACCTGTCTATAGCGCCCCCTCTTGAGACTCACCAAAATAGGGTGCTATAGACAGGTCACATGGAATGTAAATCGCATCGCACTACGTATATAAAATCGGGTGCTATAGAGAGGAAAGCGCATTTTGAGGGGGAGTTATTGACAGGTTTAACTGTATTTAGATTATATATTATATAAATTAACTTATAAAAAACTATTAAAAAGACTTTGAAAGCTTACAGTCTCGGAAAAATAAATAATTTTCAGTATTTTCAAACGACCACTTTATTGATATAGCGCTAGTCTCTGAAACGTGGCTTGAACTATTTCACAAAATGAAGTTTCCCCAACTACAATACCCTCTGGAATATCAAATCGTCGAAGAAGATGGTCAAACTGCCATTTTTGATCTACAAGCTGTACAGTTATTTCCCTGTTCATGTCATTGACTTAAGTCTGTAAATATCCGGAATTTTATTGAATATTAAAATGGCTCAAGTATGATTCTGTATTCATGCTATCAATCACCTATCTAGCCAAATTGATATTTATAAAATTTTCTTAACATACACTCGAATCATTCTAGAAAGATATCTAAACTTCAAAAACCTCGCTTGAGAATCCACCCCCAATAATCTAAGAGGCACCTAGAATTAAGCTACCCGACAAACCTACTCATGATTAATATCCAGATATCATTGATATCGCCTTGAAAAAAAAATTTCTCAAAGCATATACTCAAAGGTCTTGCATGAATTAACTTCTGATATTATCTCTTTGTATAACTTGTACTACTCTTTGTATAACTTTTACTAAAAGGTAACAAAATCTACTACTTCAATGTGAAAATCAAAATAGCAGATTGGGCCATTTTCAAGTACAAAATGGAAAACGCTGAATCTCGCGCACTTATCCTAGACAAATCTTCAAAATTAATATGAAGTATTAGTATAAGTAGAAGATTAGTATAACCTATTGAATAGAAAATAGTGCAAAACCCGAGAGAATCAACAAATTATGAAGACCCATGATTGAAACACAGATACCCTTGTCATATTAAAGATAAAATGCGATTAACCAAATTATAAAAAAAATAAAAATCTGATTCCAAAGATAAATTAGCCTACATAATGGCCCGGAGAGAATCTCGGAAATAACAAGAGATCACGACAAGCCTAGCGGATAAAACCATATGAAGAGCCAATAAAGGCTTATATAACTCTTAAAGGAAAGAATAAATCCTGAAAACGATCAATGTGCTTACATATACCAGAGAAGAAGCAGCCAAATTATTAGCAAACAACTATAAAAAAAAGAGATCAGCCCAAATTCACATATGATTTCAAAACTTCCTTATGCAACTCTGAATGATCACAAGCGCAGCAAGCACATCGAACCTGAGCTCAAGTGCAAGCTGTGCAACTATGTGGCCTGTGGAGAGGCTGACTTGAGGAGCCACAGCTGCACTGAGAGACTCTGTTGTGGGGAGTGTGGGTACAGGATCCAGTCCAGGTCCATCCGTCACCAGGAGATCCATAACATGTGTCCCTCTTTGGCATGAGGAGTAAGTCCAAGACTTACTTCACCGCATATATGAGAAACAAACATCAAGTATTGAACATCAAAATAGAAGACTTCGTCACTCCAGTTACCTTGTTTCTTGATAATAAAAGAAAACATATTTTTAACTCTGAATAATTTCAGAGAAGTATAAATATTGCTGATATGTAAAATATATCTGTTCTACCGCGTTAGGGTAAAGGTTCGAGCTGCAGTGAGAACTATAAATTAATAATTTATATTTTAATAAGTGTCCAAAAATTACATACAATTATAAGAGGCAGGTGGAGTACAGTTTTTACTCCACCAGCGCCTAGAGTATTATATAATGGAAGGAACCGCCGCAGGTTGTAGCGACGCGCGGTAAACAGCCGGCGACATCAGGCGGTGTTCGAAAAGTGCGCGCGAAGCCCCCGGTGCGCGCGCAGGCCGGCTGGCCAGCCGCCGCTTCTCGCAGAATTCCCAGCTTCCCAGGCCAGCGTCGCCCGCTGGCATCCTCTTATCTCAATATCTGACATATATATAATGTCTGTTAAATTAATTTGAAATAAAACTATATATTTTAAATATAGAGTTAAACCTGTCTATAGCGCCCCCTCTAAATAGCGCCTTCCTCTCTATAACGCCCGATTTTAAATACGTAGTACGATGCGATTTACATTAAAAGTGACCTGTCTATAGCACCCCCTCTTTATAGGACCCTATTTTGGTGAGTCCCAAGAGGGGGCGCTATAGACAGGTTAAGCTGTATATTTATTTCCAACTAGCGGACCCGCCCGGCTTCGCCCGGGTTTTACCCGAGTAAAGGTTTGTTTAACGAATATCTCGATAAAGTGAAAATTTTTTCCCGGTCACCTTGAAAAATACTCGATAAGTTGAATAAAATCAATATTAATTGGTTCCCTCAGTAATTGGAAGTTAAAGGAATAGTATCTTGCCTTGGAATTGTATCATTATTCTTGTATGGATGTACCCGGCTTCGCTCGGGTTTTACCCGAGTAAAGGTTTGTTTAACGAATCTCTCGATAAAGTGAACATTTTTTCCCGGTCCCTTGAAAAAATACTCGATAAGTAGAATAAAATCAATATTAATTGGTTCCCTCGGTAATTGGAAGTTAAAGGAATAGTATCTTGCCTTTGAATTGTATCATTATTCTTGTCTCAAATAAATTGCCGTGTCATCCTGAATTTTGTCTTTCCTAATTTTCTACATTACAAAATCATCGTATCATCATGATAATATTTAGAGCAGATTGTTGAATTATAACAGATAAATTAGAATAATTATCTTGATTATTTCTAGGCGAAAAGTTATTTCAAAAATTTTATTTGCTAGAAACCTTCCCAGTACTATACTAAATAACTTCCCAAAGTTTCATGGCGATCCAATGAGTGGTTTGGTCAGGCATAAAGGACAAACAAACAGACATACATATAATATATATATATATATATATATTAACAGTAATTAAACGTAACAGTAAGAAAATGTTGATTTTAAAATATTTTAATTTTAAAATATTTTAATTTTTTCATATTTTAAATATGTAAATAGAGTCTCTTAAGAAAGACCACCTAAAAACATGAATCAACTTGTTTCTCCTGTTGGTGGTCTCTCATTGAAGATTCTAATTGCTATTAAAGAATCTCTAATAGACCTTTAATAAGAGACTGCCTCTTGGAGAGACGGTGTAGCTACGAAATGGATATTCCCGGCTTCGCCCGGATTTTACCCGAGTAAAGGTTTGTCTAACGAATCTCTCGATAAAGTGAACATTTTTTCCCGGTCCCTTGAAAAATACTCGATAAGTTGAATAAAATCATTATTAATTGGTTCCCTCCGTAATTGGAAGTTAAAGGAATAGTATCTTGCCTTGGAATTGTATCATTATTCTTGTCTCAAATAAATTGCCGTGTCATCCTGAATTTTGTCTTTCCTAATTTTCTACATTACAAAATCATCGTATCATCATGATAATATTTAGAGCAGATTGTTGAATTATAACAGATAAATTAGAATATTTATCTTGATTATATCTAGGCGAAAAGTTATTTCAAAAATTTTATTTGCTAGAAACCTTCCCAGTACTATACTAAATAACTTCCCAAAGTTTCATGGCGATCCAATGAGTGGTTTGGTCAGGCATAAAGGACAAACAGACATACATTCATTTTTATATATATAGATTATCTTCTGTTTCCTTTCAGATTTCATGAGAGTTCAAAATTTGACTAGTGAAAATGTTATTTCATATCATATGCCACCCACATTTTGACTAACAAATAGATGATTTTACGCTTTATGGAGTTTTTCAGCAGCTGAATGCATGAATTTGTGAGCATTAGTTATCTCACTTGTGCCTCTGAATATTAAATAATTAATAACAAAACAGGTGTGTGCCAATTCAGAAAACAATCTATTCTTACACCACTTTCAAATTTACTTATAAAGAATTTGATCAAGCATAATTTTCCATATGATACAAAGATAAAAAAGTTCTTATGCAAATATGTGAGTACTCTTTTAATACAAGTTCTTGTATATTTATCATAATGAGTTTTTATTTTGTAATTTTTAAAATTCAAGCTTCTAAAGCGATAATCACTTTTTAACGGGGTTAATTAAAAACATCGATGTTTCTTACAAGAAGTGTTTACAAATATACACGCAAAGCGTATTCTTATTTGCACTTCGGATCCTACAATCCAATAGGACATAAAATAAGCTATGCACGTTCTCAATATGTAACTATTCTGGCTGAAATTTCAACAGAAAATAGAGTTAAGACTGGAAGAGGTTTTTGTCATATTTTCAACCAAGAAAAAAGACTAACCAAGCACCAGAATAGCACAAATTATTTATTTAAGTAACCCAGGTTCCTGGAGCGTACAGAAGTCGCCAACTACCCAGTAGCACATATTTTATTTATTTGAATTGTATAAATGCAATATCTATAAAAATTACTTTCAGAATTTTTTAACATACTCACTCGCGATTACAATGTTAATTTTCGGAATTTAAAAAGAATTGTCACTTTTTAAATAATAGAACCATGACCCATTTGATTTAAATAGGTATAAAAATTCGAATAGAAGGGCAACTCCCAGATTTTAACCGAGTGGTTTTTACCCCATTGTATATGTATATAAAGTATAGATTTTTAGTTAAGTAAATATTTAAGTTAAATATTATTTTTTATATATAGACCCTGCTTTGCCCAGGTTCTCCTAGAGTGAATGTTTGCCTTTAAATGATGCTTTAACAAATATTATTCATATAAATGTGTATATATTTAATTTATCATTTTAAAGTTATATGATTTGAAAATCTTCTCTCTCTATATATAAATATATATATATATACGCAGTTAAACCTGTCTATAGAGCCCCCTTTCACCAAAATAGTGTGCTATAGAAAAGGGGTGCTATAGACAAATCACTTTTAATGTAAATCTCGCATCGTACTACGTATTTAAAATCGGGCGCTATAGAGAGTAAGGCGCTATTTAGAGGGGGCGCTATAGACAGGTTTAACTGTAAATTATTATTTATAATACAATATAATGCTGCTTATGATTGTAGAACAACGGTTTGACAAATTTTCACCGCAAATTTCTTTCAAAAGAAACATTTTCGATAAAAATTTGTTAAACCGTCATTCTACAATACATTATTATATTGAAATGCCTCCAATAAAACATTTTACAAGAAAATAAACGAGTTACTCTTCTCATTCTAAATAGGAGTATATCATAAATATTTTAGATAAAGCGCCTACACATTTATATTATTGTAAAGTAAATAAAACTTCCAGGGTTAAGTTTCTTGTCGGGGGGTCGATGGAAGGCTGGTTAAACCGTTTGGTTTTCGACCACTACGACCCTGGTTCGATTCCCTCATTGGACTCCTTTTTCTGTAAAAAAAAATGCTCCAATTGTCCCCGATTCTTGCAAAAGTCCAACCCCACCAGCGAGTGCAAGTAACCAAAAGGAGCTCTGGCACATTTGTAAGTGTAAAGTCGAACTGCTTTTCACATGTGTAGACATGTGGTGCGCTTACAGTAAAAGCAGTCGCTAACTACCCAAGAGATAAGAAAGAAGAGTTTCTTGTTCAAATTTTTATTTTCAAGCTTTCGGACTTGTCAGTCCTTCAACAGGAGTATCACGATAATAAATTGATGATATATATATATACTATTTTTATATACAAATTAACTTTTACATATTTTAAATTTGTAATTCTTGAGACGCCCAATGTGATACTTTAATAAGAACATATTCATGTGTCTTTAAACAAAATACAGTCGAACTTCCATAATCCGAAGCACAAGGGACCAAATAATATTGGAATTATCCAAAAATTCGAATTAAAAATGGAAATTATATTGATAGGAAATTCTAGGAACAAAGATAAATACAGTTAAACCTTTTTATAGCGCCCCCCGCTCTATAGCGCCTGATTTTAAACATTAAAATGTAAATAATTTACATTAAAAGTGACCTGTCTATAGCACCCTATTTTGGTGAGTCCCAAGAGGGGGCGCTATAGACAGGTTTAACTATATTTGAATAAAAGACATTCGAATTACCTAAGCTCTACTGTATATTGAAAATGAAATTTTGACGGAAGGATATTGATCTAGAAAAATAAAGGTGATCTCTCCCGTCAAAATAGACGCTAAAACTAAGCGTCATTTATTGATAGTTAACGCCAACTAGCGGAGTTTATTCGGTGACAAAGCCACAATACTGAAGAAGCTTAATTTCATTTTAACATAGGAGTGGTCAAATTTTATATTAAAATATATATATTTAAAAATATTATAAAAATAAATATTCAAATATTATTTCTAAAATAAAATATATTCGTTAATAAACCAAATAATCAATATAAGTTTATTTCATAGTATTTTTAAATCTCTCTCTTTCTCTTAGAAAAAATAGAATAGAGGGGGAATATATATAATTAAAAATATATAATTTTTCTTATAAAAGCATTTCTAAAAGACTAAAATGAATAACAAAAGACCTAGAAAATCTGGCAGACAGAAGAAAACATGCAAATACTGCAAATACCAGTCTCAATATAAGAGTCATTTAAAAAACCATGAGATGACTCACACAGGCGAAAAGGAATTTATGTGTGATTGGAAAGATTGCAATTACAGATCTAACCGGAGCTGTAACGTCATACAACACAAAGTTATCCATTCTGATGAAAAACCTTTCTCATGTAAACAATGTAATTTTAGTTGTGCTTTAAAAAAAGGAATGGCAGTTCACATGCGAAAACGTTCAAATTCAAAGCCCTTCAGCTGTGATCAATGTGATTGCCATACTTCCTATAGCAATTCTCTGAGTAATCACAAGCGTAAAAGGCACACAGACCCTGAACTCAAGTGTAAGGTGTGTAAGTATGTGGCTAGTGGAGAGGCCGACCTGGGTAGCCATACATGCAATGATAATTCTGTTGTGGGGAGTGTGGATATTGGACCCAATCCAATTCTCAACTCAAACATCACCAGGATAGCCATAAAACTGTCCCCTACCACTGCTCCCAATGTGGAACAAAGAGTAAGTTCAAGAATTACCTCACCAAACATATGAAGGACAAACATAAGATACAGAATATCAAACTCGAAGACTTTCTCCCTCCATTTACCATGTCTCTTGACAAATAAGTATAAAAATGTTTTATATAATGTAAATAATACTAGCTAAAAAATATTAATACCGCAGATATTGAAAATATATTTACTTGTATATATATATAATGTATATTGTAATGTAGAAAATTAAGAAAGACAAACCTCAGAATTCCACGACAATTTATTTAATGTGTGAAAATGGTACAAATGTGAAATTGTACTGTGATGAGGTGGATAAATTAAGAAAAAGGTATTTTCTTAATTTTTTCAATGTCAAACCAAATTGAAATTAATAAAATAGCAGAGAGGCAATGGCAACAATATTGTGGTGAAGAAATAATTCATATTTTATTATTTAAGAGGAGTTACAGCAAGCATTGGGCTCTCCTCAAGAGGAGCCTAAAATCGCTGCCATTGAAGATTTAGTGAGGGAAGAGATTGTAAAGACCTTGGCACCTATATCAAAACCTATAATAAGTCCCCCTCAAGCATCTAGGCCGGTATCAAATTCTACAAGGCTCAACCTAGAACTCCCCATCCTACAACTCAGTATCAGAAACAAGGAAGAAGACGCGACACCAATGAATGGCGGACAACTGAGAGAAAGCCAATCTGTTTCTACTGCGGACGCCCAGATCACGTGGTCCGCTATTGCCGCGATAGGAAGAGACAAAATGAGGAAAGGAGAAATTAATATTTCCAAATAAATCAAGACGAATTATCGAGGAAAAATTTCACTCGCTACCGAAGCCCTACCCCATATCCCGGTCAAAACAGGCAACATTTCTCACCTGCTAGAAGATCTAGCTGGTCGCCCCGCCATGAAAACTAGATGATAGACCATATTGGAGGTGAGGCCGCAAAGTTAGAAAATCCTTCCTTGCCGACCAAAGTAGAAATAAGAAAAAACTACATTGACGTAAATATAGACCTGCCAAGCCCTCATGAAGAAGATATCTCAACTAAAAGAAGACATCCACCGCAGACACCTGAAAATATCCCTGGTCCTATTACTAGTTATTGAGACTGAGGATGTAAGTCTTCTTCTGAGCATCGGGTCGACGCTCTTTATAGGAGGAGGCTATGGGGCGGGGATATAAAATTTATATATTATTATTTAATTATCCAATGAAAATATTTAAAACAGATTTATTACTTTATATTTGTAAAATCATATGTTGCCTAGCTTGCTTGCTCGATATTCTCTAGCAGTAGATAGTTTGGTTGATAATTGTCGACTTGTCGTACTGACGTCATCAATAAATACTTTGACATCTTAAGATATTCCAATAATTAATTTTATACACTACAATATAATTCCTGGTTTTATTATTTTTGAAGAAAAACTACAATTTGATTTCTATTTATTTCCAAATTATTTTCTCAAGAAATGCGTGAGAGTTCAAAATCTTCTTATTCAATCGATATGCTATAATCTCAGAATTAATTAATAGATATATAATCCTGGGGTGTTTGGTGTTATTCAATCAAAGAGGGAGAGGCTACAAAATGCAAATGATGCCATGTTCTTAGATGTTATATACCCCGACAAACCCACTCACGCTTCACATCCAGATATCATTGGTATCCCCATAGACAAAAACATCTCTCAAAGCCCATACTCAAAGGTCTTGCATGAACCTCTGATCATCTCCCAGTATTGTAATACAATATTTCATACTCCAATGTAAAAATCAAAATAACAGATTGGACCATTTTCAAGTAAAAATGGAAAACGCTAAACCTCGCGTACTTATCCTAGACACATCTTAGAAAATAAATGAAGCCATAACATACATTGAAGAACAAATGGTGCAAAACCTGAGAGAATCAACAAAATATAAAGACCCAGAATTAGAACCAAGATACCTACCTCACATTGAAACCTGTGATCCCCGAGATAATTAACCTACATGACGGCCCGAAGAGAATCTCAAAGTCTAACAAGAGAGCATGACAACACTAGCTGGGACTACTTTATCGAAATTTTGAACGCAACGGATCAAACCATTTGGAAGCTTTTAAACGCTTATACAACTCTGAAAAACAAGACATAATCATGAAGACAAACAAAGGTCTAATACTAACCACAAAACAGGCAACCAAATCGTTTGCCAATAACAATGAAAAACAGTTCAGCCCTTATCCCTATATATCCTATTCCAAAACTACTCGTACATACTGTAAATATGTGGACAAATATGTGCAAAATAATAAAGTAATAGGATTAGAGCCAACAAACATTTGTGAAATAAAAGTTGTTATTTAAACCTTACCAAATAAAAAATGCTCCTGAACTTGATGAAATACCCAATAAATCTCTTTAAATTCTCCCAATTTATATATTAGCATCAATAACTGAAATCTTTAATGCCTAACTGGAGATTGCCTACTTCCCTGACAGACGGAACAAGTCCATTATCTGTCTTATACTTAAAACGTAAATCAATACAAGAGACAGCAAGCTACAGGCCCATCTCACACACACACACTGCTACCTCCCATCTCTAAATTATTTGAGAGAATAGTATTAAAGATACTTAGAAAATCCTTTGAAGTAAAGAGTCCACTCAGACCTGAACACTTTGACTACCAAGCAAAGCACTCAACATTGCAACAGCTAGTTATCACCGAAAAAATAAGGTAAGCCATGGAATTAGGTCAAATAAAAGAAGCCGTGTTTATATATATATTAAAAATAAATAAGGCATGTGTTCCTTAAATCACATGTGCTCGTGGTCAGGAGATGCCTTCTTTATTTTTAATATCAACACCTGACCCAATTATCTTTTATTTTTTCTATTGTTTTTTCCATCTGTTAAGCGTCTTTACGCAAACTTGGCCTTAAATACCTATTTCTTGATTTCTCAAGAAGCCATTGGGACCAAATATATTTTTGGTCGCAGTGGTTACAGCCTACTCCACGCTGACTAGCGCCAACAGCGCCAAACGCGTTCGTGGATGGCTTTTCTTGATTTATCAAGAAATTGAGTTGGCCAAATATCACGAAGCAAGCTAAATAAACGTTTAGTTTATTTTGGCTCCACTAGATGGCGCTCTGCCATCTAAAAAGCACATGTGCTCGTGGTCAGGAGATGCCTTCTTTATTTTGAATATCAACACCAGACCCACTTATCTTTTTTTTTTTCCTATTGTTTTTTCATATATATATAACCAAAGATTTTGACAAAGTTTGGCACGAGGCCCTTCTTTACAAAATGTGCAGAAAGCAATATCATTAAAATAACGCAAAATTTTTCGAAGATCATAAAATGCAAGGTAAATGCCAAAGATGAAATGTGAACAGCTAGAAAAATCCTTGCTGGAGTCTCAAGGTTCAGTCACTGGGCCAACCCTATTCGACATATACCCTCGATAGACGACTTCCCTTGTATTGAAGTGAGAGAAACCTCACTACACCTATTTGCAGATGATACCCACATTTTATCCTCGACATATACCTTCGACAGACTTCACATGAAACTCCAAGAGGCCTGTATCTTTTCCACGCTTTAGTGCAAAATATGGCGAGTCACAATGACGATGAAAAAGGTTTAACAATAATCTTCATAAAAAAAGACAAAATAAAAATAATAAAAACATTGAATGAACTCTTTATTTTCGAAGACAATATTAAATGGAAAGACAATATTCGGTTAGCGATGACGCTAGACCAGGTTTCAGCAAAACCAAAAATTACAATTTACAAAATTTTAAAGAGCCACAATTTTTTTTCTTGCCAACAATAAATAGTACTCGCATAAATAATATTTACGTATGGAACTATATAAAGAGCTTCACATCCAAAGAGCTGAATGTGTCTCGCGAGCCGCAGTTTGCCTGCCCTAGACGAGCATTCAACATTTAAGAAAACACATCCAAAACTGGAACAATCTGGTGAAGTCAGAATTAATCAATGAAAATACACAGCAGGATATAACTCTGAAATCACATTGTATATGTTCCATAGCTTGGTTGTTCAATATTCTCTATCTGTAAATAATTTGTTAGGTTAATTGTAGTACCTAGTCGTTCTGACGTCATAAATAAATAATCTTTCACTTAATTATTCATTTGTCTAATTACATCTATTACTACACTACAATATAGTCAGGAGGACAGAGTTTCCTGGTATTCCCTCTTATCTGGACTGGACAGACAGGTCGGGGTAAACAGTGGCGCCACGTGGAAGGTAGAAAAACTCAGTTCTCCCCTCTAGTTCTAACGGTGTGTGTCTGTGCTGGGTCGATTTGGCTCATGTACAGAGTAACTCTTATTTTATATTTAAAATATCTCATATAACTAATTAAATAAATATTTAAAGTAGTTCGGAAGCCTATTTAATTATTTTTCTTCGCTGCAAAATGATTACAACAATCATTTCAGAAACCATATTTCACCACTTTAGCCGCCACATCGCTGCTTTATTTTTACTTCCTGATATAGATAATTATTATATATTAAAATAAATATATAATAATCTATATTAAAAATAAAAAAGGCATATCCTTACCAGTAGCACATATGCTTCTCAGAAGGCAGAGCGCCATCTGGTGGAACAGATATCAACTAAACATTGATTTCGCTTGTTGCTTGATATTAGGCCAACGCAATTTCTTGATAAATCAAGATAAGCCATCCACGAACGCGTTTCGCGCTGTTGGCGCTCGTCAGCGTGGAGATATATATATATAGTTAAACTATGATAATATAGATTTGGAAGAGAGGTGAGGGGGGCAATAGATATAAATATATAGAAAAAAAAATCGCGTTCTGGTGTTTTCATTTGTATTATATAGATGGCGCGTTATTGCTTTGTATTAATTTATGCCTAACTGGCCTTGTTCTTATTGTTTGCGGAAGAGCATTGCTCGATGCAAATATTTAAATGTAATTCTACTGTCCTAAAAGAGCTTATGTCCATAATTTGCTTAAATACCATTTCTAAGATTCCACCTTTCAGTGTAGCATATATAAACAGAATGATCCAATACAGTATTAGAGCTCTAAAGAAGCGGTCTGGTGGATTAAATTGGCGAAACTGTTGGGAGGGTTCACCACTGATGAGTAAAGCCCTCCCAATATATTTTTCATCGCAGTAAGGACAGTAGAAGTTTGATATATTTGTGAAAAGAAACATTCGCGTTTTGGTGTTTCCTTTTGTATTATATAAATAAATTGTTAGAGATATAAATAATTTTTACCAGTACGGCTAACACTAAATATACAGTTAAACCTGTCTATAGCGCACCCTCTTGGGACTCACCAAAATAGGGTGCTATAGAGAGGAGATGCTATAGACAGGTCACTTTTAATGTAAATCGCTTCGTACTACGTATTTAAAATCGGGCGCTATAGAGAGGGAGGCGCTATTTAGAGAGGGCGCTAAAGACAAGTCACTTTTAATGTAAATCACTCCGTACTACGTATTTAAAATCGGGCGCTATAGAGAGGGAGGCGCTATTTAGAGGGGGCTCTATAGACAGGTTTAACTGTATATAGAAATATATGTTTATTCTTTAGTTTTTACCTTCAATAAAGGAGATCTTTATTTTATTGGGTTGATGCAAAAATAATGGGCAATTTGTAGTGACAACTAGCAATAACTCGTTACAAGCAAACCTTTATTAATCAAAATAAAAACCATTGGCATCGATACATCTTTGCCAACGAGAACTGGTATATTCCAGTTTTATAAAAATCTGGAGTTCGGTAGGCAATGAATTCATTGAAGGCCGTTTCGGAATCACCTTGTTTTTTAAAGCATTTCTCACCCTGATTGCTCCCCCTCCCCTCTAAATGGGGTTTCCTCCTCACTCATGTACATATATAACCTTTTAGGGAAATCCCCTTGTAAGACAATAGTGTCTTAATAAAGGTTTTTGTTGTTGTTGTTGTATTTCTCGCCAAAGAATTTGGCGAGGTGCTTAAAAAAGTGGTAGTCGGTAGGTCGGGGAGGGTATGGAAGTGAAGAGAGTGATAACTGTGATTCACCCAACAAGGCTGATAGGACGTCTATGGATAACATTGTTTTCCTCATTCCCCTCAGAGAATAACAGAATATTCCCAAGAAAATATTTTTCCACAAGCAATATCAACTAATAATAGCTATGATTGAATGATTAAGAAGCCAAAGTGATCAAGACTTTAAAAATATCAAAATCTAATGTTCTCTAATACATTACGAAAAGGATAAAATAAAAATAATATAACAAATTGTGTTCAAGGTAATTCAGTTGACAGGCACATTTTAGAAAATGAAAATGTGTAAAATGTGATTTTCTTATAGGATAATAAATTAAGTTTTTAAAATTGTTATCCTTCCTTTTTTATTTATCCTTAGTACACGTGGTACAGGCCATTATAATCATGGTGGGTAGTTAGCGAATGCTTTTACTGTAAGTATGTGCCATAGCTCTGTTTGGGTACTTTCACTAGCTCGTGGGGTTGAACTTTTGTAAGAATCGGTGGCCATTGGAGCACCTTTTTATCTTTCCTTGAAATAAATATATCATATTTAGATAGATAATATATAGTTCTGCGTTTATTCAATACTAACAATGGTATAAATTGGTATAATGGCTGCAATATCTGGTCATTGGTGCAGGCCGAGATTTTGACAAAGGCTACAATGCCAATTTGTAAAGTCCTGCAACATCTGGCGCAAAGACAAAGATCGCGATGCCAATATGAAAAGCTTTGCACCATATATGCAACATCTATATGTTGGTCAAATACACAAATAAAAAGGAACCAAAATGGCGTATTGGTTACAACATTTAATAAAAATGAAATTCCTTTTTTGAAACAAAAAATAATATTGCTAATTTTGAAGTAATAATTCCTTCACTAAACTTTAAGAACGAAATACTTGATGAGGAAAGAGTTTCTTTATTACACAAAATTAGATCACAAGCTTTCGGGCACAATCACCCTTCTACTGGTGTAAAACGAGACCTCGGCGAGAAGGGTGATTGTGCCCGAAAGCTTGTGATCTAATTTTGTGTAATAAAGAAACTCTTTCCTCATCAAGTATTTCGTTCTTAAATATTGCTAATAATCAAATCCCGACTTAATGGGATCCAAATTGAAATTGTGCATTACAGACATTCCACTTATGTAAATATGAAATAGCTTTGATCAAAAGTTATTATTTATATATCATTTTAATTGAATGGGCCATTGATCTATTATTTGGATAACTTAGGTTTCTGAAACAAACTCATATTCTACTATTTAAAATGATTCAATAAACACAATGTCATATTTGCATTGTCATCGTGATCTCTGCCCAGAAGTTCTCCTCTAAGTGGCGTGCGGGAGAAGCAGCACAAGTAAGGGACTGTCCTGTAGGGTGAAGTACAGTGTCGTGAGCCCCGAGCTGCTACGATAACCGTGAACTCTGAAATGTGGCTGACTAACGGGGCAATATAACCCCCCCTTTCCATGGAGCAACAAAAGCAGGAATTGACGATTCATGCTACTGCTTCCGAGGGAGCTGACGTGCTGGGGCCTGCAGTCCAAGGAACCAGTGGGAAATATGCTACGAGGACCCTGAAATTTGGACAAGACACCACATCATGAATAATCAAGTAGTATTCAACTTTTCAAAAATAAAACGTTGAAATAAATTATGAAAAGACATCTATATATATCTGACTTGAAGCGTCTGTGTAAATAAATATCAACAGATTTTTGAATTTAATTATTTAAGAAAATCGGACGAATACTCATTCTTGATAATTAAAGAAAATTCAAACAATTTGAAACAAATGATAGTTTTAGTTATGCAAATATAAGGAGATTACATAGAGGACGCATTCATCATATATATTGAGTAGGTAGGTAAAGAATTTAGTTACACCTAACATTTTTCTGTTTCGTAATGTTACATAAATAGGATTTAAAATTATTTAGGAATCTATTCTCCAAATAATGTATAAATTAAGGTGAAACATCAATTAGGTTTAAACAGGCTACCATTCTATACACGTTCTTTGTATGAGTGGGCAATTTGTTTTGTTAGTATAATAACATTCTAAATAATATATAAATTCTATTATAATATAGTGGTAATATTTAACATTGATCATAACACTTCACGATGAAAACATATAAGTATTATTTTGGTACTAAACTTCTTGAAACATGTTATCCCTTTAGATATAACTGGATTCATGTAGCTTACTAAAAGTCGCCAACTAAAAATAGATAAAAATAGTGGCAAAACTTTAATATAAGATTTTATATTATTATATTTATAAACAAAAATAAACTTCCAATGGATCTCATTTCTCAAGTCGACATACCTCTTAATGAAGAGGCAGACAAATTAGCAAAAAAGCGTCACTTACCAAGCAATAGCAATAATCTACTTTTGAAGATATATATACGTATAAAAAAAAGAAAATAAATCTGTCGCGTTCAGCGGCGTAGCGCCCAGGCTCTATTTTGCCCAGACGCCCGAAGTCTCTTATTCTGGTCCCGGGGAGGAAAAAAACCGTGGTATCTCAAAGGTAGAGAAGAGCGATTCCCAAGAAGTCAAATCCACGGAAGTGTCTAAGGCAGGTATCAACCAAGGCGTAGACCTCTCGAGAGCGGGCCGAGAAAAACCACACGAGTCTAAACAGTCAACATAATAGTTTATTTTTTGTCACGAATATATATACACATAAATATTTACATATGACAAATATGTTTCTTATAATGGATTAAATTTACATATATTTAGAAAAATATAAATCTATAAGAAAATTAACATTCTATTCCCAACATACTCCCACCTTGAGTTTTTTCTACAGAAACTCAACCAATAGTTGGGAAACGACCGTTCATTCCAGTTCTTTAGGATTGGGCTATCTTCGTAGGGTCTTTACTGGCTTCTCCTCGGGAGCCTCCCCGGCGTGGTTCCGACTGTATACTCCTCAAGGTACTCCCCAGATCGGCGGGTATCTCCAAATTGTAGAGCCGTTGAACCGGCCTAATCTGGACGCCCTTGCTGGTTCTCAACTTGGCGACCCTCACAGGTCCATCTCGGCCAGGGTAGACCTCCACAACTCTCGCCAAAGGCCAATTGACTCGCTTAGCATTATCTTGTCCAATCAACACCAGATCTCCCACCTTGATAGGTCTTGTCTTCGAGCGTCTTCTAGTCTCTTGCCTTAAGAATCCAAAATACTCCGTCCGGAATCTCTTCCGCAGATCTTCTCTTAACCTTTGTCTAAATCGGTATCTCTTCTGAAGACTAGCCCTTTCAATAGAGTCCAGATCTGGAACTCCTATTTCTTTGAAGTCGTGCAAGAACAAGGCAGAGGTTAATGGACGTGAGTTCATCAAAGACTCTGTGTCACAGATAATGGTGTAAAGTTCCCCAAATTCCAAACGAGCTTGACCAAGAATCTTCCTAAGGAGTTGTTTCAGCAAACCAATCAATCTTTCCAGATCTTGTCTCCTACTTATTTTAGTTTTGACCCTCAACAATCCCAAAGAATCGCAGCATAACTTGAAATCCTTCAACCTCTTGTCCTCTGGTCCAGTGAAGGATTCCCGTTGGATAACTCTCAATATCTTGTAGTAGTTTGAAAAGCGATAGTAGTACTGATCTTTTTTCCCTTTCAATACATGTTGATGTTAAAACAATCTTTCTCTTTTCCGAGTTCACAATATCTGGGTCAGGGTATATTTCCCTATGGGGCCAATCTCTTCTTGGTCTTCTCAACCAACTCGGGCCCTCCCACCACTTCGATCTCTCCAGAGAATCGGCTAAGCACCCCCGTGATGGTAAATCCGCTGGATTCAAACATCCTGGTACACGACACCAATCCTCCGTCTCACTGAGAGATCGGATCTCCATAACTCGATTCATTACAAAAGTCGCCCAGTTATCTTCCATTGCAATTTCTGAAACCTCTTGAGAACATTGAGCTTTACATCCTGAAGAATCAGGATCTTATGCCGAGGCATCGTCTTTAGGCTTAGAGGTATCGTCTGAAGGCCCAGAGGTATCGTCTGCAGGCCTACAGCAGTCATAGGACTCTGAACTCTTCCTTAGAGATCTCAAACCACTCAATATAATAGTCCTATGATCTACAGGATTCGCAATCCTTTCCGGTCTAGCACTTTCACCAGACTTTCTGGAGACTTGTCTCCCAAATTAAGACCTTTTCGCTGGAGTAGGCACTTGCCCCTTTGGAGAACTGGCCGGAGTATATAACATTGGAGTTACTGCAGCTCCAGAAACAGTTTCCTTCGATACAAGTTACATTCCATTGCTTGGAAGATATTTGCCAATTGAACCTTTTTCTATTGGCTCTCTCCTCACATAGGTGATCTGGACAGTGCAACCCTGCTTGAAAGCGTTTCACCTTCTCCAGCCATGCATCATCCTTCAACCATTTACTTTTCTTCCGGATTTAGAGGCACGGGCACTCAACCAAAATCGTCTACAACGATTTCCCGCTCAAAACCATCAGTTGTCCATCTTTTTTTTCCAAAGAAATTTGAGGTAGTCCCAATCATTATCTCTGATGGCGATCATCTGGAAATATCTTTTCAGGTCGGCCACAACTCCGAACTTATTCCTCCGAAGCTTTATCCTTATCTCAGGGATTCTTCTCAGCAGACTGTGTATCCTCTTCATATATCGCTTCAACGAGAATCCGTTTCGTCCTCGATAGGAAGCGCCGTCTTTCGCTGGCCGTACAGGCGCAGCCCTGGAGTCACACCCACATACAGGGCGATCAGGCAAATAGTATCCCTTTACTTTAAATTCCGCATCTCCTATCTGTCCTGCTTCCATCAATTTACTCGATGCTGGAACTCTGACAACTCTTTCCTCAATATCATCAATGGACTCAGCCTCACCATCTGCAATCTCCACTTGATCCGCGCCTTCAGCTACCGCTTTAGAGTTGCTCACCGATTCACAAGCCTCAATTGCAGTTCCAGAATCCTCCACTTCATTATCCTTGGTTTCAGCTTCAGAATCCTTTACTCCGTCGCCCTTAGGCTCATTTTCAGAGTCTTGTACTCCGTCTTCCTTAGGCTCATTACCTTGTTCTGCATATGGCCTTTCTGCCATCCTTAAATCGGTACCTTGTTTTACATAGAGCAGCTTCACTTCTTCGGTGTTCTTTGAATCCATTCCTTGTTCCACATCCAGCACTTTCTCTTTATCTGCTTCAACGGATTCTTTCTCAACTTCAGCCCTATTACTTTCATCAACTTCTACAACAGACTTCTTCTTGACTTGAGCCTTTTCACCGTCTTCAGCACAGCGCTCTCTTACTACTTGAGCCTTATTACTTTCTTCAACAGCAATCTGCTTGGATGGCTCCTTTACCATTTGCTCGGATGATACCACCATCTCAGCATCTTCCTTAATAGAAGCTGGATCAACTCCTTTCATCAGGGTAACTCCGACAACACTTGGCTTCTCACTCATCCCGATTTCCAAACTGCTTCCATCGCAGATCCTCATATCCATTCCTTGTTCCACATCCAGCACTTTCTCTTTATCTGCTTCAGAGACATTCAAAAAACCAGCAGCCGTGGGCAGGGGATTCCTCTTATTTCTTCGATACTTCACGATAGAGCTTTGTGACTGAGGGTGCTCATTTGATGGTTGGCCGGCTGTTATTTCGTCCCGCGTGCCGAACGTGCTTTCTAATGCAATCAATTGTCTCTCCAAAAATTCAATCAAATCTCCAAGAGAAAAAGCTCCTGTGAATTCCCGATGTAATTCAAGCTTTAAGTCTGATGGCAATAGCTTGAGGAGTAAAGGGCACAATAAGTTACCGTAGCTATCAACGACAACACCCAATGACTCCAAACTTCTAATCTGCACCAGGATTCTGCCGTACAATTCTCTGAAAGCCCCCACGTCCTTTGTCACTCTAAGTGGTTTCAAGGCCAAGAGGTTGTTCATATGCACGTCGATCAACCTTTCCCTTTTTCCGAAGCGTTTCTTCAACAATTCAACGGCCTTATCGTAATTTTCCTCAGATAGGCAAAATCCTTCCACAGTTTGGGCGCCGTTCCACCCAAGTAGGCTTTAAGATAGTTAAATTTATCTATCTTGGTCAAGTATTCATTCTTATTGATTGATGAATCGAAGGCATTCCAAAAAGTTAACCACTGGCTAATTTCCCCGTAGAATCTTTCCATTGTTAATTTGGGTAACTTAACCATCCCAGTTAGAGTCGGTCGACTGATTTCTCCTGGATATTCCTTCTTCGTGGCAGTTGCAGTTTCCCTCTGCATTCCTTCCGCTACCACCAGACTTCTTTTCTTTAGCAAATATTTCCACGCCACGGCCTTTTCCCGGTATTCCTCTACCATCTTTAGATCTTTCTCTAGATCTTTGATGTCAATCAGCTTACCGATTTCTTCGTCTACCCGCCTCAGTTCTTCGTAGACATCCGAAAGCTGCCCCAGCAGTTCCTCGTGGTCACACTCCTTGTGCACGTCATATTCCTCTATTCTTTTCCCGTACTTGGATAAAGACGTGCGGAGTATGGTTCTCTTCTTCTTGAGTCTCTCTAGTGCTTCTTCTCTCTCCATCTTCTGATCCAAAATGGTTTCAAATATAGGCACGGCTTTCTCCTCGCGTCCCGGCTGGGATGCCAAATGTCGCGTTCAGCGGCGTAGCGCCCAGGCTCTATTTTGCCCAGACGCCCGAAGTCTCTTATTCTGGTCCCGGGGAGGAAAAAAACCGTGGTATCTCAAAGGTAGAGAAGAGCGATTCCCAAGAAGTCAAATCCACGGAAGTGTCTAAGGCAGGTATCAACCAAGGCGTAGACCTCTCGAGAGCGGGCCGAGAAAAACCACACGAGTCTAACCAGTCAACATAATAGTTTATTTTTTGTCACGAATATATATACACATAAATATTTACATATGACAAATATGTTTCTTATAATGGATTAAATTTACATATATTTAGAAAAATATAATCTATAAGAAAATTAACATTCTATTCCCAACAAAATCAAAACTGACAGCTTAATTCATCACACACACACACACACTGGTACAAACCATTGAAACAATTAGAACTTCAAAATTCAATATAAATCAACAAACAGCCTTAGCAAGACTAAGAAGTGGCCATATAAAAACCTTAAAATTTCAAAATGGACAAAAACCTTCAATATATAAATGCCTGAATATAATAGTGCAGAAGCTTCTCCGGAGCATATCTTGTCATGCTCAGAACTGACAATAGAGGACCTATTTTCCAGGCCTATAACTACCATCGCAAAATTGGAGAGGAATGGACTTCAGGAATTGGTTTAACCATGGAGATAAGCACCACCATATTAGGAGTATATATATAAACTAGACGAATGGCCCGGGCAACGCCCGGGTTTTACCCGAGTGCGAATATATTTTAAAACGTTTTAATCTTCATCTAGAGTAAATGTCGGCGCCCGTTTACTCCCGGCGAGCAAGCGACTGCTCCCGTCGGCTGCCGGCGTGCGAGTGGCTTCTCGGCGCATGCGCGCGCCCGTTGACCTCCCGGCGAGCAAGCGACTGCTCCCGTCGGCTGCCGGTGTGCGAGTGGCTTCCCGGCGCATGCGCGCGCACAGGGAAGCCACGTGTTTGCTGGCGGCCAATGGGCGCGCATTCTATCCGTGAGCTTCAGACAGACAGACAGACAGACAGACAGATAGACAGACAGACAGACAGACAGACAGAATAAGGCAATTATATAAGTAGATAAGTTCGTGCGTTTTTCCCCCGAAAATTGAAGCTTTATTGTGAAATTGGTTAGACATTCAATGTTCAAAGTATTGTCCGTCGACAAAAGGAATTGCGAGAATGAAAGCGCCTAATATAATAGCCAAAATTTCCTTTTATTTTTATATAAACTCTGATTGTTTTTTTAAATAAATTTTATTTTTAAGGATATAATATAGCTATAAGGTGTGCTTATCTATTTAATTAAACTTTTGTGAAATTAAAATAATGTTCAAATATAAATCAGAGAAATTAATATATTTGATTATTTTTTTATCCAATAATCTGTTATACACTAAATAATGAATATAAGTTTGATTCATTATTTTGTTACCATTTCACCTCTCTGTTTATTTTTGATCTCCCTCTCTTAAAAATATATTCGAATATTAAAAAATAAATTCTTGTAATAGCCTTTATAAAGATTAGAATGGATATCAAAGGATTTGAAAACTCTCGCAAACAAATGCTGACGTGCCAATACTGCGACCAGCAGGTAAAATATAAGAGCCACCTAATAGACCACGAGAAGACCCACACGGGGGAAAGGGAGTTTATGTGTGATTGGAAAGGTTGCAACTTCAGATCTCATCGAAAATTTAATGTGGCACAACACAAAGTCACTCACACTGAAGAAAAACCTTTCACATGTGATCACTGTAATTATAGATCTGCTCACAAAACCCATTTGAGAGTCCATGTGCGAAAACACAACGATTCAAAACCATACATATGTGATATATGTCGATTCAAGACATCTTACTGTAACTCTCTGAAAGAGCACAAGCGCAACAAGCACACCGACCCCGCGCTCAAGTGCAAGCTGTGCAAGTATGTGGCCTTTGGAGAGGTCGACCTGAGGAACCACACCTGCGATGAGAGCCTCTGTTGTGGGGAGTGTGGGTACAGGAGCCAGTCCAGGTCCCACTTCATCCGTCACCAGGAGGTCCACAACTCTGTCCTCTACTCCTGCTCCCTCTGTGGAACTAGGAGTAAGTCCAAGACCTACTTCACTGCTCACATGAAGAACAAACATCAAATGCTGTACATCGACATAGAAGAATATGTCACTCCAGCTACCAAGTCTCTTGACCAGTGAAAAAACATTTGTTTTTCATTGAAACAATTTAAAATAATTTCAGATGCTTTTAATTTATCACAAAACTTGGTTGATCAAATATCACAGAAAACAAGTTAAATCATCGTTTAGTTTATTTTTATTCCACTAGATGCCTCTGTTATCTAAATTGCTCATGTGAGCTGTTGGGATACGCCATTTTTTTCCCCCTAATTTTTAACATATGTAATAATAATATATCTGCTTGTATATATATATATCTTTGTTAAATGTTTTTTTTTCACACAATAAAGACTATAATTTCTAATTCATTTTCATAGTATGATTCCTTATAGAATTCAAAGTTTTGCCTAAATTGATGATATTTAAAACATTGCACAAAGTCAAAGATGGATATGAATTCAGTTATAGTAATGGTAAGTTCGTATTCCGAATCCTCGAATAATTGTCTATAGGCTTTGATTCATTTACAATAATCTCTTCTTGTATGACTTCTAGGGGTGAGGGGATCCACTAGACCTCAATTTCCCTATAAAATAATGGAGTGTAATAAGAACTCTATCGGCTGATATTCTGCTTGAATGACCAATGGATCGAATGATGCTTTGTTTCAACTTCCCCAATAGGATGATCGATGTTCATGGAAAACATTGTTCTTTCCAATACACTCACAGAAGATTAAAATGATCCCTGGAAAATGTTTTTTCAGAATCCATATAAATTTATAGCTATTTGAGACTCTATGAAGCTAAAACGGTCAAATCTAGAAAAAAAAGGATAAGTAATGATTTCTTATATAATACTTTTTTTAATTGCGAGTTTATTAATTTAATTAGAAAAGTGTCGAAATTTTTCTATAAGAGAAACGAGTAAAAAACAAAGCGCCATCTAGTGGAACAGAAATCAATTAAACATTGATTTAACCTGTTCCCTGATATTTGGCCAACCTTATTTCTTGATAAATCAAGAAATGCTATTCATGAATATGTTTTACGCTCGTCAACGTGGATCAGGCTGTACCACTGCGACCAAAGATATTTTTGATCCCAGCGGCTTCTTGAGAAAGCAAGAAATGGATATTTAAGGCCAAATTTGCGTAAATACGCTCAACACATGAAAAAACAATAGGAAAAACTTTTATTGTTTTATATACAATATGTATGTTTTAATAAACATTCTTCGTCAAGAGACCGGCTACAATAGCAATTCGCCTTATGTTTTAATAGCAAAAGTCTTAAAATCCAGACCCTTTGCATTCGCTTTTTATAAATACTGGAAATCAGCTCAATCAAAATATTTAGCACAGACACCGGATCCAACTCGATAATTGGTCGAGGTCAATACCCAATATTTGTATATAACTATGATGCTAATTTGTTATTTATTTATTTTGTCCTACCGGGAGAATCCTGTATGGCACGTGTGCCTAATAAAGGCTTTTGTTGTGTTGTTGATGTTTTAATAAATTTGTTTGATAAAGAATTTGCTTAGGTTGTTAAAGGATACATGAGTATGTTTGTGATATTGCAGTCGTGGTAATATTAAAAAATATTTCTTGAAAATAAAAATACTTCGGCCAGTAAATATGTTTTATTGTCTCGACAAAAATATTTGCCCTCGTCAGAAGCGAACAAAATTAAAACATTTGACAAAACGTTAAAAATTATTCTAAGGCTGCAAGGGTGTTCTCACGCGGCATTTCAAATTTTGTACAACATCTAAAGCACGAGTCAAAAAACAAATATTTAACTCACAAAAGACTTTGATCTTTGAAATAAATTATATATATATATAATGTGAAATTATATAACAAAAATAAATATAAAAACCTAATAATATTTATAAAGATTTAACAATATTATAAATAAATTTGTATTATGTACAATTTATAATTATATATTATTATTATGAATTAAAATAGATCAGAATTAGCTTTAATTGAGCTTAATGGATATAAAAACACAATTTGATAAAAGTACTGCCTGATTAAACGCGAGTAGAATAAAGAAAACAAAAGACTTATTTACAAATGTACAAAAGATTTGAGCCGGCCAACCGGAAACAACAACAATAAGGTTTTTATATCTGAAGCCGCGACATGGCGATCGATTTTACAGAGTATTTTGTTATGGAAATTATAATTTTAAAATTAAATAATTCTATATAACATATATATATGGATTAAATAAGTTTTGAAGTTATAATAAGCATAATGTATATGCCCGTTCCCAGAAACCGCGTTTCACCACCGTGTTATCGGCCATCATTCTATGTTTTAATTTCACTTCCTGATATATTTTAGAAAGTTGAAAAATCTGAGAGAAACATATTGCTAAAATCTTTGAAGTTTTCATCATAAATATTTTCAATCAATAAATAAATTAAACTGGGAACGACTAAAGATGCCAACAACAAAACAATGATAAACGTTTCCCCACTTGTTCTGACCTATTTCATAGGTAAGAAACATGAAATATAAAACGACTTCAACATTCATTATAAACTTCTAAAAGTATATGATTTATAAATAAAATAAAAATTCACTGAGGAAATCCTTTTATATAACGACAATACAAGTTTTTCAGGCGCAAACAGCCCTTTGTCTGGTATACCTACGATGCTTCAAGATTCAGTAGCATAGTTATACCATTCGAAGGGGAGTTACACCAGAGAACTTGTATTGCCGTTAAATAAAAAGGAAACAATACTACTTTCAAATTTTCTTTTATTTATAATTATACTAAAGGATTATTATAATAATAACAAGTTCTCTCACATTATAAGATTTGTACATTATAATAAAGAATTTTCATTTCAAATTTCTGAGTGTTTATATATCCTTAATGAATTATCTATATTTAAATCTCCTAAATATCAATTAAACAAGTCAATAAATCTCCGGAGATGAGTTTCTATTTATTGCCAACTCTAACTTTCGTAGCCCTTCTACAGGAGTACAGATATACAATCACACCGTTAATAACTACTATACTTGTATATATATATATATATGGTAATTTAAACCGACAACCCTATATTGTATAATACTTATAACAAGATTGTCATGTTGTATATAGAAACACATCTATAAATAATTATACGCATGATTGACATGTGTCATTGCATCACCATATGTAATGTACTTTGTACAAACCGAGGATAAATAAATAAAACTATGTAATAGGTTAAGAGCTGAGCTAAAGCAAGATTGAGAAGAAGTTCAAAAACGTCTAAAATCGAGAGTGGAATTCAACAACCCTAAAGAGGAATTTGGGAGGTCGTTCCATCAAGGTCAAAGGGTGTAGAATACCGCAGACGCCCCACGCCCTTTGCACCCGCTCAAAGTCCATTCTCCCCCCTCGGCAAAGGTATAAGACCTCTGCCCTAGCCGAAAATATAGCCACTTTACCATCAGCGTGAGCCCTCGTCGGTTGTACCCAGGTCCACCTCATCGACCATGTAAAACAGTAAGAATTATCCTATCTCCATTTTGCTCTTAGCTCGACTTTTATCTGTTCATGGAACTTTCCTACTACTACTGTGTCTCTTCGGTGTTTGTGTGTGGACATTCCCAAGCTTTCCACTCTGCCTCGATCACGACTGCCTGTACTCTGTGAGAACTGTTAAAGGTCCTCCAAGGTGCAGAGAGGTACTGGAAAACTCTCCACGCCCTGACTGTCCCTCTAGGTTACTACTGGTTTGACCCTCGGTTATCACAGCTATAGCGAGAGTCGACAGGATACCTCATCACATATATATCGTATATTTTAAACTGTATAATAATTACGCTTTTAGTATATGTCACATATATTCTAATTAGTTAGAGCCGATACCTTATAATATCCTACCCATCTATTGAAATGTACACTGTTTCTATTTACTACCACCCCATATTTTGTATATAAACTATTTGTATTTTAACCCCCTATTTGTATTTAAAACTAAAAATGGTGACATCAAAATAAAGATCCAAAGAGTGTTCGGTCAGCTGGTGGCAGGGACAGAGGGGAGGAAAAAGGCAACGCCTAGCTCATGTGGAGTCCCAAGGGACATCTTTATAGACGACCCCTGTAAACAGGACAAGTTTTGGCAGGGGGTCAGCAGATGTTCTAGGGTGTGGCCATCGGCAGGCGGCTCCTGTCTCACACACGCTCTTTCTCCATGTCTCGGTGATAAGCATCCAAGTTTGTGTCATGGCCTCTACCTCTGTCCCGTGGGCTGTCCCCGATCACTCTCGGTGCTAACATCTAGCCCTGCCTCTGCTTCTTGTTGTCCGCGTGTGGGAAGAACATCAACACTCGCCTCACGTACACGACTGCCAGTTCATCCTTTCGTCGGCACATTTGCAAAAATATTACATATATAAACTTGTTGTTTATTATATCTTAAGTGTTGGATTATTGGTTGAATTTGACTTTATATTTTGTAGTTATATTCTCTATTGCAGAGTTCTATATTATTAAACATAATATATTGTGGTATAATAGGTCATATGGAAGGTTTCTGTTGATGCTGTTGTTTTGCCTTGATACGAGCGCTTCCATGATTAATCTCTGAGACTTATGTTATTATAATGTATCTGTGGTTGGTCAAATGTGTGCTTCTCTACAATGCTGGTATATCACCGATCTATTGTCTTGTTGTTTGTTGGTGTTCATACATGCGGTTGCCGACTCTCCTTTCAGGCTCCCCTTCATATTTGACTGCATAGTTATTGCATTTAATGGAATAAATTGCTTCTTTTTTTATTAACGGGATATTATATATATAAATATATTGATCTTTTCCTTATATTTTAGATCTCATTTCTTTAAAATATGACTATCCTTTGGATTTTAAAATTGAGTCTCTTTACATTATTATACTGCATATTTAGCATTCCTAATTAAATAGTTTCCTACTTATTATCATTTCTTTCAAATATCGAGAGATGACCAGTATGGATATGAATTAAAGCTAGATTCTCATCAAATTCAGTCTGATTATAAGACTTGAAATGGATGTCGTTCTAGACCTGTTTGTTGAACGAAATATTCATCTAGTAATACGATATATTTGACACAAAACATTCAATCGAGAACTGCTAGGGAAGATTCAAGTTATTTTCATATAGTTGAAAATAGGAGTTCTTAATTGACATTTTGGGATAGCGCCCAAATATTTTAAAGCGCCTGACTTGATAGTTCAAAAAGGCCTTTCCATCTTTAAACTTTGACTTTTATAAACATATTTTATTCTTTTTTAGGTATATTAAATTATATTGGCATAAGGTGAATCTTTATATTCAATCAATCAAATTTTTAAACGAAATAAAATAATATATATTTTTCATGAAAGAGTAAAATATTTTTTAAAAAAATTATATATATTTAATTTAAGTAAAAAAATCTGTCTCGCCAAAATTAAAGAATATAATTGTATTAATCATATATTTTTACCTTTATCTCTCTCTTTAATATATAAAATTAAATTAAATATTAAAATAATAAGAATTATTGTTGTAGAGACTTATGCAAAAAGACTAGAATGGATAATAAAGAACTTGAAAAATCTGGCAAACAAATGCTAACGTGCCAATACTGCGACCAGCAGGTAAAATATCAGAGTCACCTAATAGACCACGAGAAGACCCACACGGGGGAAAGGGAGTTTATGTGTGATTGGAAAGGTTGCAACTTCAGATCTCATCGAAAATTTAATGTGGCACAACACAAAGTC
>CP092865.1:150650493-150818020 GCA_030710605.1 Cordylochernes scorpioides | reverse complement strand
GATAACAGAGCCATCTAGTGGAATAAAAATAAATTAAACGATGATTTAACTTGTTTTCCATTATATATGACATCAATAAAATTTCTTGATATATCAAATATTTCCAATTTAAAATGTCTCAATGGAAAAACAAATGATTTCACTTGTCAAGAGAAATGGTAACTGGAGTGACGAAATCTTCTATATTGATGTTCTGTACGTTATGTTTGTTCTTCATGTGTTTGGTGAAGTAGGCCTTGGACTTACTCCTAGTTCCACAGAGGGAGCAAGAGTAGAGGACAGAGTTGTGAACTTCCTCCTGGTGACGGATGAAGTTGGGTCTGGTGTGAGTCTTGTATCCACACACCCCACAACAGAGGTTCTCCTTACAAGTGTGGCTTTTCAGGTCGACCTCTCCATAGGCCACATACTTGCACAGCTTGCACTTGAGCGCGGGGTCGGTGTGCTTGTTGCGCTTGTGCTCTTTCAGAGAGTTACAGTAAGATGTCTTGAATCCACATATATCACATATGTATGGTTTTGAATCGTTGTGTTTTCGCATGTGAACTTTCAAATGGGTTTTGTGAGCAGATCTATAAGGACAATGATCACATGTAAAAGGTTTTTCTTCAGTGTGGGTTATTTTGTGTTGTGTCACATTAAATTTTCGATGAGATCTGAAGTTGCAACCTTTCCAATCACACATAAACTCCCTTTCCCCCGTGTGGGTCTTCTCGTGGTCTATTAGGTGGCTCTTATATTTTACCTGCTGGTCGCAGTATTGGCACGTTAGCATTTGTTTGTCAGATATTTCAAGTCCTTTGTTATCCATTTTAGTCTTTTTTGTATAAGTGTATACAACAATATTTCTTTTTATTTCAATATTTAATTTAATTATATAGATTAAAGAGAGAGATAAAGGTAAAAATATATAATGAATACAATTATATTCATTTTTTATTGAAACAGATTACTTTACTTAAATTAAATATATATATAATTGGAAGCAATGGTCGCCTCTCCCGTCAAAATAAACGTCAGAAACTGATGCCATCTATTGACCGTCGCCGCAACTAGCGGCATCGGGTCGGAGACAAAGCCACAACACCAACTTTGGCAAACTGATAAGCGTCCACCTAGGGACCATGGTTTCAGGCTAATGGCCCTCGTCAGTCTAGGGCGGACTTTATTCCATGAGATCCACACGGGATCTAATGGAATCCTCACAATCTACCAAAGAGGTGCTTTGCTGGCAATGTGGCTGGGCCAAATCTATTGGCAAAACATAGATGGAAAATCTGCCGGGAGGAAATTAATCCATGGAAGCAATGGTCGCCTCTCCCGTCAAAATAAACGTCAGAAACTGACGCCATCTGTTGCCAAAGTTGGTGTTGTGGCTTTGTCTCCGACCCGATGCCGCTAGTTGCGGCGACGGTCAATAGATGGCGTCAGTTTCTGACGTTTATTTTGACGGGAGAGGCGACCATTGCTTCCATGGATTAATTTCCTCCCGGCAGATTTTCCATCTATATATATAATTATATGAAATAATATATGAAATATATATTATTTTAATCTCGTTTAAAAACTTAACTGATTGAATGATTCACCTTATGCCAATATAATGTAATATACCTAAGAGAGAATAAATTATGTTTAGAATTCAAAGTTTAAAATATGAAAAGGCCTTTTTGAACTATCAATTCAGGCGCTTTAAAATATTTGGGCGCTATCCCAAAATATCAATAAAGAATTCCTATTTTAACTATATGAAAATAACTTGAAACTTCCCTAGCAGTTCTCGATTGAATCTTTTGTGTCAATAATATCGTATTACTAAATGAATATTTCGTTCAACGAACAGGTCTAGAACGACATCCTATCTAAGTCTTATAATTAAACTGAATTTGATGAGAATCTAGCTTTAATTCATATCCATACTGATCATCTCTCGATATTTGAAAGAAATGATAATAAGTAGGAAAATTTTTAATTCGGAATGCTAAATATGCAGTATAATAATGTAAAGAGACTTAATTTTAAAATCCAAAGGACAGTCATATTTTAAAGAAATGAGATATAAAATATAAGGAAAAAGATCAATATATTTATATATATAAAATCCCGTTAATAAAAAAAGAAGCAATTTATTCCATTAAATGCAATAACTATGCAGTCAAATACGAGGGGGAGCCTGGAAGGAGAGTCGGCAACCGCATGTATTGAACACCAACAAACAACAAGACAATAGATCGGTGATATACCAGCATTGTAGAGAAAGACACATTTGACCAACCACAGATACATTATACTAACATAAGTCTCAGAGATTAATCATGGAAGCGCTCATATCAAAAGCAAAACAACAGCATCAACAGAAACCTTCCATATGACCTATTATACCCCAATAATGTTTAATAATATAGAACTCTGCAATAGAGAATATAACTACAAAATATAAAGTCAAATTCAACCAATAATCCAAAACTTAAGATATAATAAACAACAAGTTTATATTGGTAAAGAAAACATTCAAAGACAAAGAGGATGAGTATCTTTTATAATATAATAAAAGATACTCATCCTCTTTGTCTTTGAATGTTTTCTTTACCAAGTTACTCCAAAGGGTTTTACCTTGTTTAAACAAGTTTATATATTGTTGCACCAGGTTGCGGCTTGGCAGACTCTTCAGCCATGATTCTCTCCTGTGCTGGGTCTTGCATCTTACCAGAGCGTGTTTCAACCATCCTACAAATTTATATAAGGGAATAATGAGATAAGTCTACTTTAAGTAGCCTCCAGAATAATTTATTTATTTTCTCACATCAAAGAGAGCAGCGAAGTCACATGTGTACCTAAATACAAATGATGATTATATAATACATATATTCTGTTTATAATACATATATTCTGTTTAATAAAATAAATAAAAATAAAATATAATTTTGAATTTAAAATATATGAAAAATAATATTACTAATTAAAATAAAATAGGTTCATTAGCCATGATGCAACACTTCCCCCTCTCCAGAGGTCGTCACGTCCTCGTGAATTACCTCATCAATTCTCTCAAAATAGGGTTTGAGTCTTGAGACATGGACAATCAATGGGTCTTGGCCAGGATTATCTTTCGGCTCAATTAAGTAATTTACGTTAGACAGCTTCTTTAATATTCGATATGGGCCAAAATATTTTCTCAATAGTTTTTCACATTTTCCGATTTTCCTGACTGGTGTCCAAACGGCCACTAAATGTCCTGGTTCATAGATTTTCTCATTGTGTTTTTTGTCATAGTTTCTTTTCATTCTTTCCTGAGTCTTCTCTGTGTTGTTAATGACTACCCGTCTCGTCCTTGCTATTTTATATCTAAGTAGCTTTCTATATATTCGTCGTAATCGTCCATGTTACTGTCCGTTGGGATATTCTCGTCGTCTAAGAGGGACATGGGTTCCCTTCCAAACAACAGGAAAAATGGAGAGTAGCCTGTGGTTTCTTGAATCGTGGTATTATACGCGTGGGTGATAAAAGGGAGGATTTCATCCCAGTTCTTTTGGTCTGTGTTCACATACATGCTGATCATATTGATTAAAGTTCTATTCAGCCGTTCCGTTAGTCCGTTAGTCTGGGGGTGGTAGCTCGTTGTGAAGCAGTGTTTCACTTTGCACATTTTCATTACCTCCTTCATCAAATTGCTAGTGAATTGTGAACCTCTATCGCTAATAAGAAATCTTGGGGCCCCGTGACGTAAAATAATATGTTCGATTAAAAATGTAGAGACTTCTTTCACGGTTGCTTCTGATACTGCCTTTGTTTCAGCATACTTGGTATAATAATCAGTCAACACAATTATCCACTTCCTTCTTCTTTTCGTTGATGGCAAGGGGCCAACAAAGTCAATTCCGATTCTTTCAAAAGGGTAGTTAGCTGGGGGAATAGGTTGTAAAAGTCCAGAAGGCAAGTGATTTGAACCTTTCCGACTTTGGCAAAGATGGCACGTCTTTACAAATTCTGAAACATCTTTCAACATGGAAGGCCAATAGTATTTATTCTTCAATCGGTAAGTGGTTCTGGCGACGCCCAGATGGCCATTCAGCATATGGTTGTGGTATTCACTCATGACTTCCTTCCTTCTCTTCTTTGGCACTACCAGCAACCATGCCCTACCTTCAGGATTTGGATTTTTCTTGTAGAGACACTCATTTTCTTCTTTGAAGTTCTGTGTAATTGAACGCTTGTTTCCACTAAGGTTCTCCTTAATATTCTCAATAAAATCATCCTTTTCGTCTATTATTTGATTCAGAAATGTAGCAGGGGCATTGCATAGACCAAAGGGCATTATGTTGAACTCATATAGGCCATGTGCTGTAGTAAAGGCTGTCTTTTCTTTATCTTTCTCCTCAACCTCTACTTGCCAATATCCTGATTTAAGGTCAATCGCTGAAAAGTATTTGGATCCTTGAAGTGTATCCAATACTTCATCAATTCTGGGAATTGGGTAAACATCCTTCACTGTTACATCATTCAATTTTCTGTAGTCAACGCAAAATCTGTACTTACCATCTCGCTTCTTGACCAATATTACAGGGAAGGACCATGGACTCGAGGATGGTCTAATTATGCCGTCTCTGAGCATTTAATCAATTTGTTCTTTTATGATTTCTCGCTCTTTCGCGCTCACCCTATACGGCTTGTGTTTGATCGGTTTCGCGCCTTCTGTATTGATCCGATGTTTCGCTAAGTTGGAACTTCCTAATCCCGACGAAAACAAATCCTCGTACTTTTCCAAAACTTGTTTCAATTGCTCCTTTTCCTTATATGCTAAATTTTCGTTTATCTGAAATTGGGGTTCTTCATGCTCTTTTTGTTCACTTTCTTCCATAAGATTCACTTCGGCTGGCTGGCTTCCAAAGCAAAATGTTTGGTTTTTCAATATTTTTAACGGTCGAGGGTAAGGGTTTGTTATCCAGATATGTTTCCTTATTCACAACATTTATTAAGCTTCTCGCTATTCGAAGTCCATTTGTTTGGAACATTTTATGGTTCTCCTCGATGATGTATTCGCCATCCTCTGCTTCTACAAATGCATTAATCAATTTAATAGAAAGTTCTGGTATAATGGCATCCTTTGCACTTTTTATTTTCTTCTGTTGATATTTGATTACGTCACGATTTTCTGTCAAGTCATATTTGATTATTTCACGCTGACAATCAATTTTTGCGTTCATTTTCTTAAGAAAATCACGTCCAAGTATAAATATTCGCAAATGAGTTCTCACTATCACAAATTGATGTGTAATTGTTTTGTCATCAAATTTTATATTTAAGATAATATTTCCTACGATATCTAATTCTTTGCCATCGGGTCCGGAGCACATTTTATCAGGATTTATTATTTCAAGACCTGTGTTAAGAGCTGTACTAAGGTCGACCACTGAAAGATCGGCGCCTGTATCAATCAAAGCTTCGCAGATACTGATTCTATCCACGTTAATGTTCATTTTATATTTGGGGTCCAACTTTTTAATTCCATTTATAGTCGACTTGCTTTGATTGACCGACTCAGGCGCGATGCTTAGTTTAAATCTTCTAATGCGGCATATCTATTTCTTGTAGGGATACTCGAGTACGGGCTCTTACTTACGTCAGTGTAGAGCAGAGGTCTCGACTTCTCAGTTCCATTATCCATTCGGATTTCTTCTTCGACCTTGTCTTGTGTAACTATGGGGTCCTCTTCCACAATTCTTACAAACCTGACTCTGCAATACCGCGCTACGTGTCCTGGCTTGTTACACTTGAAACATATTGGTCTCCCGTCTTCTGTCCTATTCCTATTCGAATTTGGATTCTTATTGTATGTTTTACTTGGGTAGACCGGTTTTGGCTCAGGATTGGGAGTGTAAGATCGTCTAGGGGCAGATACCTGGGGCAGAGGCTTGTTCTGGTAGTACCTCGGAGTGGGGGCCTGGGGCTTGGAGGTGTTCTGGTAGTACCTCGGAGCGGGGGCCTGGGGCTTGGAGGTGTTCTGATATGGTCTTCTGAACGACGTAGCATTCTTCCATTTCCCTTGATGATGGGGACGAGGAGAGCGTGGTCCATTATATAGAGCTTTTGATTTTTCTGCACGTTCTTGGTAATTCTTTTCGAACAAATCCAGCTTTTTACAAATTTCTAGAAGTTCATTGGTATTTTTAGGAGGGTTTAGGTGAAGGGCAAAAGAGTATTCTTTCTTTAACCCTCCAATAACCCAGTTTATTTTAGTCTCTTCTTCCATTTGGGGGTCGACCTTGTTGCACAGTACAAGGATATCCTCTGCGAACCTGATTGCAGGTTCATTCCACTGTTGCATCCTGTTTAGTCTCATCTTAATTTCTTCTTTGTTGGCGTCTGAGGCAAAATCCTCAATTAGGTGGCTCTTGAAATTTTCCCAGCTGGTGAAACTTATCTTGTGTAGGTTCAGCCAGGTTTTGGCACTACCAATCATATTCATGGCAGCATAACGAGAGATAATGTAGTCTGCCCAATGGTACAGGAAGCCAATTTCTTCAAGAGATTCAATCCATGGGCGAGGGTCTTCCGTTCCATCATACTTGGGGATGTCGATGTTGGGATTCAGGACAACTGGGTCGGAACTAGCATCTCTACCAATTGTTGCACCAGGTTGCGGCTTGGCAGACTCTTCAGCCATGATTCTCTCCTGTGCTGGGTCTTGCATCTTACCAGAGCGTGTTTCAACCATCCTACAAATTTATATAAGGGAATAATGAGATAAGTCTACTTTAAGTAGCCTCCAGAATAATTTATTTATTTTCTCACATCAAAGAGAGCAGCGAAGTCACACGTGTACCTAAATACAAATGATGATTATATAATACATATATTCTGTTTATAATACATATATTCTGTTTAATAAAATAAATAAAAATAAAATATAATTTTGAATTTAAAATATATGAAAAATAATATTACTAATTAAAATAAAATAGGTTCATTAGCCATGATGTGCAACAATATGTAATATTGTTGCAAATGTGCCGACGAATGGATGAACTGGCAGTCGTGTACGTGAGGCGAGTGTTGATGTTCTTCCCACACGCGGACAACAAGAAACAGAGGCAGGGCTAGATGTTAGCACCGAGAATGATCGGGGACAGCCCACGGGACAGAGGTAGAGGCCATGACACAAACTTGGATGCTTATCACCGAGACATGGAGAAAGAGCGTGTGTGAGACAGGAGCCGCCTGCCGATGGCCACACCCTAGAACATCTGCTGACCCCCTGCCAAAACCTGTCCTGTTTACAGGGGTCGTCTATAAAAATGTCCCTCGGGACTCCACATGAGCTGGGCGTTGCCTTTTTCCTCCCCTCTGTCCCTGCCACCAGCTGACCGAACACTCTTTGGATCTTTATTTTGATGTCACCATTTTTAGTTTTAAATACAAATAGGGTGTTAAATACAAATACTTTTAATACAAAATATGGGGTGGTAGTAAATAGAAATAGTGTACATTTCAATAGAAGGTTAGGATATTATAAGGTATCGGCTCTAACTAATTAGAATATATGTGACATATACTAAAAGTGTAATTATTATACAGTTTAAAATATACGATATATATATGTGATGAGGTATCCTGTCGACTCTCGCTATAGCTGTGATAACCGAGGGTCAAACCAGTAGTAACCGAGGGGGACAGTCGGCGTGGAGAGTTTTCCAGTACCTCTCTGCACCTTGGAGGACCTTTAACAGTTCTCACAGAGTACAGGCAGTCGTGGTCGAGGCAGAGTGGAAAGCTTGGGAATGTCCACACACAAAAAACGAAGAGACACAGTAGTAGTAGGAAAGTTCCGTGAACAGATAAAAGTCGAGCTAAGAGCAAAATGGAGATAGGATAGTTCTTACTCTTCTACATGGTCGATGAGGTGGACCTGGGTACAACCGACGAGGGCTCACGCTGATGGTGAAGTGACTATATTTTCGGCTAGGGCAGAGGTCTTATACCTTTGCCGAGGGGGGAGAATGAACTTTGAGCGGGTGCAAAGGGCGTGGGGCGTCTGCGGTATTCTACACCCTTTGACCTTGATGGAACGACCTGCCAAATTCCTCTTTAGGGTTGTTGGATTTCTCTCTCGATTTTAGACGTTTTTGAACTTCTTCTCAATCTTGATTTAACTCAGCTCTTAATCTATTACATAGTTTTATTTATTCATCCTCGGTTTGTACAAAGTACATTACATATGGTGATGCAATGACACATGTCAATCATGCGTATAATTATTTATAGATGTGTTTCTATATACAACATGACAATCTTGTTATAAGTATTATACAATATAGGGTTGTTGGTTTAAATTACCATATATATATATATATATATATGTGATATCTCGTTGGTGAGATTTGTGAGATTCTCGAGGAAATCTAAATGAGTAGTGTGACACATGTGTTCAAAATGGCGTCATGAAGCTAGCGGTCAAGATGACTGCTTGAGGGGGGAGAGAAGATATTCTCAAAAGATAACAGTGACCAAGGGAGTGACGTCAAAAAGGGCGTCCACTTCCTTTTCCTCACGGAAATTCCATTCTTGGGGTGGTCACACATGTGGGATGGTTCTCCAGGCCTGAGATTCACTTGAAACTGACTTTCTCTCTCTCTCTCTCTTTTGTTGAGGTTGGCAATTTACTGTTATAATTGAAAGATATGATCTTCTCGGTGTTCGTAAGTGTTAAGACTTAGTAAAAAATGTTATACGATGATTTCAGGCCAGAAGTGAGTGAAAGATATGACTTTCGACGTAGACACGTTTTGGGATGAATTGTGGTGTCACAGGCGTGGTGAAGGCGTCTTTGGCCTGAAAAGTGAAAAAGTTTTGTGGTGTGGCACTGTGACACGAAGTGAGAAATGTGAATATAAAGGTGTCACGTGAAGTCTTAGTTTGGTACAAAATCTAACCTGTTTCGCCATAAATAACAAATTTACTAAAGTCATGGGTGGTGGTTGTACGAACATGTATCGAGAATTTTTGACTGTTAGTGGATGTGGCACGCTTAATGTGAAAATTTTTAGTGTTCGCTTATGTTTAGTGGCGACGATATGGAGCTTGTGCGGCTCGAAATTTAATTTGTTGTGAGTCGCGCGTTATTAATTGTTGCCAATTGGAGAGAGTGATGTGTGAGGGTGTTGTAAGGTTTGTTGAAAGAAATGTGCTGATAACCAACTATGCATGTAAAAGGAAAAGACGAGGGAGTGTATTTATCTTCGAATATTAACGATTGTAATCGTTTTGGAAGGCTGTGACTTAAATTAGCTACTGGCGGTGAAGTGGAGTGAATCTTTATTCCTAACTTGTTTTGGGAAAGATAGTTGTTTTCCCTAGTGGTGTTTTGAAGATATTGTATCTTCCGATTTTTGCAATAAAAAAAAATGCGTTTCACCTATGTTAGTTTATATTTAAAATTTGAATATACTTTTTAAATTGTTGATTATGATAATTAAAATGATTCTTATAAAAGGGCAATGTCGTGAGAGTTACAAATAATTTGAATTGGGCGCTTACTTAAAATGGTGAACATTACCAAATTTTAAGAATTGATAAAGATATTGGTCTTTTGATATAAATATAACTAATAAGTAAAACAAAAATAAGTTGAGAATTATGATGAATGAGATTTTTTTAAAAATAATAATAATGATTTTTTTTTTTCAAGTCGTAGCTTTGGATAATGCCATTTTAGGTAAATTTAGGAAAGGCATGTAAGATTAGTAAATTAGTAAAAATGCGTGATGGGCGAAATTTTTTTTTTTTGGGTAAAATTGAGAGTAATAACTTGAAATTTATATTCTGATTAAAAATTAAAGTAAATTTGATCAATGAAAACGTGAAAGTTTCAAAAATTGAATTAAAAAAAGGTATAAAAAAGGTAAAAATTGATTTTAAAATGCTTAAAGTGAAAATATAAATACAAAATTTATAGGGAATCAAGTTTTGAACTTGAGGATAAAGTTAAGGTAGGTTTTTTTAAAAACTTACAGTTGTGTGAAAGTTCAGTCAGGAAACTTGGTCTTGGCTTGTATTCCTGCTGACGTTGAAGACGCTCCATGTAGAGCTTGTAGACGCTTGTAGCTTCTGTGAAGTTGATTGTGGCTTGTTGCCTTGAGCATTGTCTCGACGATGTCAAGTCGAAGGTGTGGAACTTGTCACAGGGTTTGGGCCACATCGCTGCTCGGTTTCCATGACTTGCGGGAATATCGGGGCTGTCGTTGGCGCGGTCAGCTTGCTCCCGACGTTGGCGATCGGTTAGCGGGTATGCGGAAGTCCGTTGGTGCGGCGTTTCTTCCGTAAATATCGTCTCTTGTTGGGGGGAGAGATTGCTTGGTCGTTTCGTTGGTATGGCGGGCTTGTTCCTCCAATGTCGTTTCTTGTTTGGGGTAGATTGTTCAGTCGTATCGTTGAAATGGTCGATTTGTTCCTCCATCTTTGCTCTTTCTCGCTTCTATCTGGACAGGCTGCTTACCTTCTTCGTTGTGTCATTCTTCGTTTTGGTCATCCTGTCGACTTAAATGTTATGATGAGTTGCTGTCGACTTATCTGTGATGAGATCCTGTCGACTCAAGTAATGAGAGGAGAGAATTCCAGTAGCTTTTGTAGAGATCCTGTCGGCTACTGAAATAATGTTGAAGTTTGGTTGTTGTCGACTTGTAGTATCCTGTCGACTACTGAAATAAAAGTTGAAGTCCTGGTAGCTCTTGTTGTACTGTGTTGACCGAGAGGAACAGTCAGGATGTAGAGTTTTCCAGTACCTCTCTGCACCTTGGAAGACCTTTAAAAGTTCTCACAAAATACAGGCAGTCGTGGTCGAGGCAGAGTGGAAAGCTGGGGATATCCATACAAAAAACGAAGACAAAGTTGCACTAAGAAAGTTCCGTAAACAGATAAAAGCTGAGCTAGAAGCGCAAGATGGAGATAGACGAGTTCTTCCTAACTACATGTTGGATGAGATCGACATAACATACGACCGACGCGGCTTGCACTAAGGGTGAACTAAACTAAACTGAACTGAACTGTCAAGCCACTGTCAGGTGATGTATTTATGTTAAAGACGGGGGGGGGGGGGGGGGACCTTATGTGACAGGGGCGTTTGAGAAAGGGCGCCTTTACCTGTCCAGGTGTGAGAGGGGTCTCTGCATTCCACCACATGTGACAGTGTGGGTGGCCTGTCGTGGGAACTGTGAATCTACCTGATTTATGACTTCCATCTTTAGACTCTGTTGTTTTGGCAATACTATATGTTCGATCTCTGCCCTAGCTCAACTTTTAAATCTATTACAGATTTTATTTATTTATCCACTTTGTACAAATAACGTTACATAGGTGATGCAATGACACAGATTAATCATGCGCATAATTATTTATAGATGTGTTTCTATATACAACATGGCCATCTTATTACAAGTTATATAGACAGTATGGGGTTGTTGGTTTAAATTACCATATATATATATATATATATATATACAAGTATAACAGTAATCTAACGGTGTGATATTATGTACTCCAGTAGAAGGGCTACGAAAGTTAGAGTTGGCAATAAATAGAAGTATCTCATCTCCGGAGACTTATTGACTTGTTTAATTGATATTTAGGAGATTTAAATATAGATAATTCATTAAGTATATAAACATTCAGAATTTGAAATGAAATTGTTTATTATAATGTGTGTGTGTGTGTGTACAAATCTTATAATGTGAGAGAACTTGTTATTATTATAATAATCCTTCAGTATAATTATAAATAAAAGAAAATTTGAAAAGTAGTATAGTTTATTTAACGGCAATACAAGTTCTCTGGTGTAACTCCCCTTCAAATGGTATAACTATGCTACTAAATCTTGAAGTATCGTAGGTATACCGGACAAAGGGCTGTTTGCGCCTGGAAAAGCTTGTCGTTATATAAAAGGATTTCCTCAGTGAATTTTTATTTTAAAGGAATAAGCATAAAAAGACTAAGAGGAGCTTCTTTCAAAATTTTATTCTGCAAGCTTTCGGACTAGACGTCCTTCTACAGGCAAAGGATAGTTGTAAAAACTAACGCATATAAACGATCATCGAGCCATTATAAAGATGACAATATTTACATCCCTATATCTGTAAAAACTAACATAATAAAAAACTTTATGACTAAGAATTTTGCATGTACAAAATTGGAGAAATTTAAAATTAAAATTTCAAATATGACAAATAATTTAAAAGGTATAATCTAAAATTAACTATTAAATAAATACGGAGATTAAAACATATAGAAGTTAGAGATCAATAAAATTGGGCTAAATACCAAGATACACAAGACAGGGGGTCCCACCTCCTTATGTTTGAGTTGAAACAGAATATTATATGACTATTAGTAAAGAACCTGGTATATGTCTGGGATATCTATTTTTCTATTAATGCTATTGGTTTGATTGGATATGACTGATTCTAAATAAAGTCTATTGTACTTATTGTGTATATTACGGTATAAGATTTTTGGGTGATCTAAGTTAAACTGGTGACCTGTTTGTGCTGTATGTTGATAAATTAACGATTTAGGATCTTTGTTACGGATATTTCGTTTGTGTCCGGTTAGTCTGATATGTGTCGTTCTGCCTGTTCTGCCTTGAAGTCGTTTTATATTTCATGTTTCTTACCTATGAAATAGGTCAGAACAAGTGGGGAAACGTTTATCATTGTTTTGTTGTTGGCATCTTTAGTCGTCCCCATTTAATTTATTTATTGATTGAATATTTTTATAATGAAAACTTCAAAGATTTTAGCAATATGTTTCTTTCAGATATTTCAACTTTCTAAAATATATCAGGTAGTGAAATTAAAACATAGAATGATGGCCGATAACGCGGTGTAAAAACGCGGTTATTGGGAGCGCGCATATACATTATGTTTATTTTTATTATAACTTCAAAACTTATTTAATCCATATATATTATATATATATGTGATGATTTAAGACCATGGAATTGTTGTAAATAGTCTAGATATCTACTACCACATGTTCCACCCCATGACTGTATATAACTTCTTATGTACTGCACATAGAAAACCTCAACTAACATCAATCTGTACCGCGTAAGAATCTAATAAAGTATATCAACTGTACAGATAGAAGGAATGGAGACTAACAGGAGAAAATTAAGGTTAAAACTAATCAGGCTTAGGACAGAAGTCGAAGCAAGGCCTAGCAAAAGAGGCTTAAAACCAGCCCAACTATAAATAATTTACAAGTCAATACTTCCTGACAGGACCGGGCGTATCTGATAACGCAGAAGTTATAAAAGTCGAGTAACGCCCCGTACTTCCTGGCCAAGACCGGTCGTATCTTCCATCAAAGAAAGCCGCAAGGCCAATTAGAGAAGACCATACCTAAGTAGGTCAACCAATAGCCAACGGCCATGTGACATAGTCTTACCAATTAGGAAAGAATCACCTAAATAGGTCAGCCAATTAGAAAGAAGCAAGGTCGTGGTGTTAAATCGAGGACCTAGAATTGTTAGTCTTCGCTTGGATCCCAACGGTAACACTTGCTCTAAAGATCTCCCTCTCTCCTCATCCCATTCCTTCTTGACGTCAGACGCTTTTAGTGGAATCTCTGTTTGTTTATTTCACCTTTGGCCCAGCTGTGTCGCCTTCCACCACGACTGCACGGTAGAGTTGACATCGAGGTTCGTCTAGCATCAGGTAACACTGGTCCCAGAGGTCCCAAGATATCACATATATATATAAATCAATGTTTGTTTGTTTGTTTGTTTGTATGTCCGGTATACAAATTCGCAGTAGTTCACTAATTCAAACCAAAATTTCCATACATAGGTAAAAAAAAATACGGGGAAGACGATAGGCTATTTTAAAAAATATAAAAAATCAATTATTAAAACTATATATTCAAATTATTCTACTTAGCTCACGAACAGCGCCCCCTATCAAAGATTAGATTAAATTATGCTGATGCAAACAAATAGATAATGCTAATAACAAACAATTATTTAAAAAATCTTATCTAAATATATATCACTCGGGTAGATATGCACAAGGGTCAATCCCGGGGCGAAACCCGGGTCACCCGTCTAGTATGCTATATAGAATTATTTAATTTTTAAATTATAATTTCCATAACAAAATACTCTGTAAATTCGATTGCCAGATGTCGCGGCTTCAGATTTAAAAAAAAAACTTATTGTTGTTGTTTCCGGTTGACCGGCTCAAATCTTTTGTTGAAAAAGAGGTGCAGTCGTGAAAAAGTAAATATAATTATTTACCTTTCAAGTAGTTTTTATTTTGAATTACTTGAAGTAAATTTACACATAAAATTATTTATCACAGCAATATAGAATTTATAGAATGAATTCTATAATCGTGATTTTAAAAAAATAGGTAGGGTTAACTATACATTTTTACAAGTATATTAAAAGTCGGCGTATTCTAAAACTATGGTCAAAAAACAAGTCGAATTATCAATGAATGAAAATAAAATATATTTTTTAAATTATAGAATATTTTTATATTTAGATTATATACTATATACATAAACAATAAACTTATTTTCTATTGTTTTTTCATGTGTTAAGCGTATTTACGCAAATATGGCCCTAAATACCCATTTCTTGCTTTCTCAAGAAGCCTCTGGGATCAAAAATATCTTTGGTCGCAGTGGTACAGCCTGCTCCACACTGACGAGCGCCAACAGCGCGAAACGTATTCGTGAATAGCTTTTTTTGATTTATCAAGAAATAAGGTTGGCCAAATATCAGGGAACAGGTTAAATCAATGTTTAATTGATTTCTGTTCCACTAGATGGCGCTCTGCTTTTTTTACTCGTTTCTCTTATAGAACAAAAATTCTACACTTTTCTAATTAAATTAATAAACTGGCAATTAAAAAAGTATTATATAAGAATTCATTGCTTTTCTTATTTTTTTCTAGATTTGACCGTTTTAGCTTCTGAAAGTCTCAAATATCTATAAATTTATATGGATTCTGAAAAAACATTTTCCAGGGATCATTATAATCTTCTGTGAGTGTATTGGAGAGAACAATGTTTTCCATGAACATCGATCACCCTATTGGGGAAGTTGAAACAAAGCATCATTCGAGCCATTGGTCTTTCAAGCAGAATATCAGCCGATAGAGTTCTTATTACACTCCATTATTTTATAGGGAGATTGAGGTCTAGTGGATCCCCTCCCCCCTAGAAGTCATACAAGAAGAGATTATTGTAAATGAATCAAAGCCTATAGACAATTATTCGAGGATTCGGAATACGAACTTACCATTACTATAACTTGAATTCATATCCATCTTTGACTTTGAGCAATGTTTTAAAATCATCAATTTAGGCAAAACTTTGAATTCTATAAGGAATCACACTATGAAAAATGAATTAGAAATTATAGTCTTTATTGTGAAAAAAAAAAACATTTAACAAAGATATATATATATACAAGCAGAAATATTATTATTAAATATGTTAAAAAATAAAAAAAGGTCAGGTGTTGATATTAAAAATAAAAATGGTATTTCTTAACCGCTCACTAGAGTAATTTAGATGACAGAGGCATCTAGTGGAATAAAAATAAATTAAACGATTATTCAACTTGTTTTCTGTGATATTTGATCATCCAAATTTCTTGATAAATCAAAATTTATGATTTTAAAATATCTCTATGGAAAAACAAATGATTTTTTATATGTCAAGAGACGTGGTAGCTGGAGTGGCGTATTCTTCTATGTTGATGTTCTGTACTTGATGTTTGTTCTTCATGTGTTTGGTGAAGTAGGTCTTGGACTTACTCTTCTTTCCACAGAGGGAGCAGGAGTAGAGGAAAGAGTTGTGGACCTCCTGGTGACGGTTGAGGTGGGACCTGGACTGGGTCCTGTACCCACACTTCCCACAACAGAGGCTCTCATCGCAGGTGTGGCTCCTCAGGTCGACCTCTCCAAAGGCCACATACTTGCACAGCTTGCACCTGAGCGCAGGGTCGGTGTGCTTGTTGCGCTTGTGATCTTTCAGAGATTTACAGTAAGATGTCTTGAATCCACATAGATCACAGATGTATGGTTTTGAGTTGGTATGTTTTCGCATGTGAGCTCTCAAATGGGTTTTGTGAGCAGATCTATAAGGACAGTGATTGCATGTAAAAGGTTTTTCTTCAGTGTGGGTGACTTTGTGTTGTGCCACATTAAATTTTCGATGAGATCTGAAGTTGCAACCTTTCCAATCACACATAACTTTCCCCCGTGTGGGTCTTCTCGTGGTCTATTAGGTGACTCTGATATTTTACCTGCTGGTCGCAGTATTGGCACGTTAGCATTTGTTTACCAGATTTTTCAAGTTCTTTATTATCCATTCTAGTCTTTTGCAAAAGTCTCTACAACAATAATTCTCATTATTTTAATATTTAATTTAATTTTATATATTAAAGAGAGAATAAAGGTAAAAATATATGATTAATACAATTATATTCTTTAATTTTTGTGAGACAGATTTTTTTACTTAAATTAAATATATATAATTAAAAAAAAAATATTTTACTCTTTCATGAAAAATATATATTATTTTATTTCGTTTAAAAATTTGATTGATTGAATATAAAGATTCACCTTATGTCAATATAATTTAATATACCTAAAAAAGAATAAAATATGTTTAAAAGTCAAAGTTTAAAGATGGAAAGGCCTTTTTGAACTATCAAGTCAGGCGCTTTAAAATATTTGGGCGCTATCCCAAAATGTCAATTAAGAACTCCTATTTTCAACTATATGAAAATAACTTGAATCTTCCCTAGCAGTTCTCGATTGAATGTTTTGTGTCAAATATATCGTATTACTAGATGAATATTTCGTTCAACAAACAGGTCTAGAACGACATCCATTTCAAGTCTTATAATCAGAATGAATTTGATGAGAATCTAGCTTTAATTCATATCCATACTGGTCATCTCCCGATATTTGAAAGAAATGATAATAAGTAGGAAAATATTTAATTCGGAATGCTAAATATGCAGTATAATAATGTAAAGAGACTTAATTTTAAAATACAAAGGACAGTCATATTTTAAAGAAATGAGATATAAAATATAAGGAAAAAGATCAATATATTTATATATATAAAATCCCGTTAATAAAAAAAGAAGCAATTTATTCCATTAAGTGCAATATCTATGCAGTCAAATACGAGGGGGAGCCTGAAAGGAGAGTCGGCAACCGCATGAATGAACACCAACAAACAACAAGACAATAGATCGGTGATATACCAGCATTGTAGAGAAACACACATTTGCAATAGACCAACCACAGATACATTATAATAACATAAGTCTCAGAGATTAATCATGGAAGCGCTCATATCAAGGCAAAACAACAGCATCAACAGAAACCTTCCATATGACCTATTATACCACAATAATGTTTAATAATATAGAACTCTGCAATAGAGAATATAACTACAAAATATAAAGTCAAATTCAACCAATAATCCAACACTTAAGATATAATAAACAACAAGTTTATATATGTAATATTGTTGCAAATGTGCCGACGAATGGATGGACTGGCAGTCGTGTACGTGAGGCGAGTGTTGATGTTCTTCCCACACGCGGACAACAAGAAGCAGAGGCAGGGCTAGATGTTAGCACCGAGAGTGATCGGGGACAGCCCACGGGACAGAGGTAGAGGCCATGACACAAACTTGGGTGCTTATCACCGAGACATGGAGAAAAAGCGTGTGTGAGACAGGAGCCACCTGACGATGGCCACACCCTAGACCATCTGCTGACCCCCCTGCCAAAACCTGTCCTGTTTACAGGGGTCGTCTATAAAGATGTCTCTCGGGACTCCACATGAGCTGGGCGTTGCCTTTTTCCTCCCCTCTGTCCCTGCCACCAGCTGACCGAACACTCCTCGGATCATATTTTGGTGTCACCATTTTTAGTTTTAAATACAAATAGGGGGTTAAAATACAAATAGTTTATATACAAAATATGGGGTGGTAGTAAATAGAAATAGTGTACATTTAAATAGATGGGTAGGATATTATAAGGTATCGGCTCTAACTAATTAGAAGATATGTGACATATACTAAAAGTGTAATTATTATACAGTTTAAAATATACAATATATATGTGATGAGGTATCCTGTCGACTCTCGCTATAGCTGTGATAACCGAGGGTCAAAACAGTAGTAACCGAGAGGGACAGTCAGGGCGTGGAGAGTTTTCCAGTACCTCTCTGCACCTTGGAGGACCTTTAACAGTTCTCACAGAGTACAGGCAGTCGTGGTCGAGGCAGAGTGGAAAGCTTGGGAATGTCCACACACAAAAAACGAAGAGACACAGTAGTAGTAGTAAGAAAGTTCCGTGAACAGATAAAAGTCGAACTAAGAGCAAGATGGAGTTAGATGAGTCTTACTGTTTTACATGGTCGATGAGGGGGACCTGGGTACAATCGACGAGGGCCCACGCTGATGGTGAAGTGACTATATTTTCGGCTAGGGCAGAGGTCTTATACCTTTGCCGAGGGGGGAGAATGAACTTTGAGCGGGTGCAAAGGGCGTGGGGCGTCTGCGGTATTCTACACCCTTTGACCTTGATGGAACGACCTGCCAAATTCCTCTTTAGGGTGTTGGATTTCTCTCTCGATTTTAGACGTTTTTGAACTTCTTCTCAATCTTGATTTAACTCAGCTCTTAACCTATTACATAGTTTTATTTATTCATCCTCGGGTTGTACAAAGTACATTACATATGGTGATGCAATGACACATGTCAATCATGCGTATAATTATTTATAGATGTGTTTCTATATACAACATGACAATCTTGTTATAAGTATTATACAATATAGGGTTGTTGGTTCAAATTACCATATATATATATATTTACAAGTATAGTAGTTATTAACGGTGTGATTGTATATCTGTACTCCTGTAGATGGGCTACGAAATCTAGAGTTGGCAATAAATAGAAACTCTTCTCCGGAGACTTATTGACTTGTTTAATTGATATTTAGGAGATTTAAATATAGATAATTCATTGAGTATATAAACACTCAGAAATTTGAAATGAAATGGTTTATTATAATGTACAAATCTTATAATTCGAGAGACCTTATTATTATTATTATAATCCTTCAGTATAATTATAAATAAAAGAAAATTTTAAAAGTAGTATAGTTTATTTTTTATTTAACGGCAATACACGTTCTCTGGTGTAACTCCCTTTTAAATGGTATAACTATGCTTCTAAATCTTGAAGCATCGTAGGTATACCGGACAAAGGGCTGTTTGCGCCTGAAAAAGCTTGTCGTAATATAAAAGGATTTCCTCAGTGAATTTTTATTTTATTTATAAATCCTATAATACTTTTAGAAGTTTATAATGAATGTTGAAGTCGTTTTATATTTCATGTTTCTTACCTATGAAATAGGTCAGAACAAGTGGGGAAACGTTTATCATTGTTTTGTTGTTGGCATCTTTACTCGTCCCCATTTAATTTATTTATTGATTGAATATTTTTATGATGAAAACTTCAAAGATTTTAGAAATATGTTTCTCTCAGATATTTCAACTTTCTAAAATATATCAAGAAGTAAAATAAAACATAGAATGATGGCCGATAACACGGTGGTGAAACGCGGTTTCTAAGATCGCACATATACATTATGTTTATTATAACTTCAAAACTTATTTAATCCATATATATATGTTATATAGAATTATTTAATTTTAAAATTATAATTTCCAGAACAAAATACTCTGTAAAGTCGACTGCCAGATGTCGTGGCTTCAAATATATAAAAAAAACGTTATTGTTGTTGTTCCCTGTGGGCCGGCTTAAATATTTTGTACATTTGTAAATAAGTCTTTTGTTTTCTTTATTCTACTCGCGTTTAATCAGGCAGTACTTTTATCAAATTGTGTTTTTATATTCATTAAGCTCAATTAAAGCTAATTCTGATCTATTTTAATTTATAATAATAATATATAATTTATAAATTGTACATAATACAAATTTATTTATAATATTGTTAAATCTTTATAAATATTATTAGGTTTTTATATTTATTTTTGTTATATAATTTCACATTATATATATATATAATTTATTTCAAAGATCAAAGTCTTTTGTGAGTTAAATATTTGTTTTTTGACTCGTGCTTTAGATGTTGTACAAAATTTGAAATGCCGCGTGAGAACACCCTTGCAGCCTTAGAATAATTTTTAACGTTTTGTCAAATGTTTTAATTTTTGTTCGCTTCTGACGAGGGCAAATATTTTTGTCGAGACAATAAAACATATTTACTGGCCGAAGTATTTTTATTTTCAAGAAATATTTTTTAATATTACCACGACTGCAATATCACAAACATACTCATGTATCCTTTAACAACCTAAGCAAATTCTTTATCAAACAAATTTATTAAAACATCAACAACACAACAAAAGCCTTTATTAGGCACACGTGCCATACAGGATTCTCCCGGTAGGACAAAATAAATAAATAACAAATTAGCATCATAGTTATATACAAATATTGGGTATTGACCTCGACCAATTATCGAGTTGGATCCGGTGTCTGTGCTAAATATTTTGATTGAGCTGATTTCCAGTATTTATAAAAAGCGAATGCAAAGGGTCTGGATTTTAAGACTTTTGCTATTAAAACATAAGGCGAATTGCTATTGTAGCCGGTCTCTTGACGAAGAATGTTTATTAAAACATACATATTGTATATAAAACAATAAAAGTTTTTCCTATTGTTTTTTCATGTGTTGAGCGTATTTACGCAAATTTGGCCTTAAATATCCATTTCTTGCTTTCTCAAGAAGCCGCTGGGATCAAAAATATCTTTGGTCGCAGTGGTACAGCCTGATCCACGTTGACGAGCGTAAAACGTATTCATGAATAGCATTTCTTGATTTATCAAGAAATAAGGTTGGCCAAATATCAGGGAACAGGTTAAATCAATATTTAATTAATTTCTGTTCCACTAGATGGCGCTCTGCTTTTTTTACTCGTTTCACTTATAGAACTATTTCTACACTTTTCTAATTAAATTAATAAACTCGCAATTAAAAAAGTATTATATAAGAAATCATTACTTATTCTTATCTTTTCTAGATTTGACCGTTTTAGCTTCATAAAGTCTCAAATATCTATAAATTGATATGATTTCTGAAAAAACATTTTCCAGGGATCATTTTAATCTTCTGTGAGTGTATTGGAAAGAACAATGTTTTCCAATGAACATCGATCATCCTATTGGGGAAGTTGAAACAAAGCATCATTCGATCCATTGGTCTTTCAAGCAGAATATCAGCCGATAGAGTTCTTATTACACTGCATTATTTTATAGGGAGATTGAGGTCTAGTGGATCCCCCCCCCCCTAGAAGTCATACAAGAAGAGATTATTGTAAATGAATCAAAGCCTATAGACAATTATTCGAGGATTCGGAATACGAACTTACCATTACTATAACTTGAATTCATATCCATCTTTGACTTTGAGCAATGTTTTAAATATCATCAATTTAGGCAAAACTTTGAATTCTATAAGGAATCACACTTTGAAAATGAATTAGAAATTATAGTCTTTATTGAAAAAAAAACATTTAACAAAGATATATATATATATATATATATATGTTATATTAAAATAATTTATTTATAATGTTCAATTAAAATATTTTATTTAGAATTATGTTAAAATTTTATTTTATTTAAAATTATAATGTCATAAATATAAATACTCTGTTTAAATCGACCGCCAGAGGTCATGCTTCCCATATAAAATCTCGTTGTTGTTCTTCCCCGCTGGTCGGCTAAAACATGTTTGTAATTATGTAAATATTCTTTTGTTTTTCATCTTTTTTATTCTTACGCCTTAAGCCAGGCAGTACCTTTCTCAAATTATGTTTTTATATATCTCATAAGCTCAATTAAAGCTATTTTTAATATTCATATTTTTATTATTATATTTTCGAGATTTTTGCCACGACCGCATCACCATTACAATAATTTTCAACATGATCCAAAATATCAAGCAGAAACTCAAAAATATTTTTTTAAAATTAATATAATATATATATATACAAGCAGAAATATTATTATTACATATGTTAAAAAATAGGGAAAAAAATAAAAATAGCGTATCCTAACCGCTCATGAGCAATTTAGATGACAGAGGCATCTAGTGGAATAAAAATATATTAAATGATGATTTAACTTATTTTCTGTGATATTTGATCAACCAAGTTTTGTGATAAATTAAAAGCATCTAAAATTATGATTTTAAATTGTTTCAATGAAAAACAAATGTTTTTTCACTGGTCAAGAGATTTGGTAGCTGGAGTGACATATTCTTCTATGTCGATGTACAGCATTTGATGTTTGTTCTTCATGTGAGCAGTGAAGTATATCTTGGACTTACTTCTAGTTCTACAGAGGGAGCAGGAGTAGAGGACAGTGTTGTGAACCTCCTGGTGACGGTTGAGGTGGGACCTGGACTGGCTCCTGTGCCCACACTCCCCACAACAGAGGCTCTCATCGCAGGTGTGGTTCCTCAGGTCGACCTCTCCAAAGGCCACATACTTGCACACCTTGCACTTGAGCGCGGGTTCGGTGTGCTTGTTGCGTTTGTGATCTTTCAGTGAGTTACAGTAAGATGTCTCGAATCCACATATATCACAGATGTATGGTTTTGAATTGGTATGTTTTCGCATGTGAACTCTCAAATGGGTTTTGTGAGCAGATCTATAAGTACAGTGATCACATGTAAAAGGTTTTTCTTCAGTGTGGGTGACTTTGTGTTGTGCCACATTAAATTTTCGATGAGATCTGAAGTTGCAACCTTTCCAATCACACATAAACTCCCTTTCCCCCGTGTGGGTCTTCTCGTGGTCTATTAGGTGGCTCTTATATTTTACCTGCTGGTCGCAGTATTGGCACGTTAGCATTTGTTTGTCAGATATTTCAAGTCCTTTGTTATCCATTCTAGTATTTTTTTTTGTATAAGTGTATACAACAAATTTTCTTATTATTTTGATATTTAATTTAATTATATAGATTAAAGAGAGAGATAAAGGTAAAAATATATAATGAATACAATTATATTCATTTTTTATTGAAACAGATTATTTTACTTAAATTAAATATATATATAATTATATGAAATAATATATGAAATATATTATTTTAATTTCGTTTAAAACCTTAACTGATTGAATGATTCACCTTATGCCAATATAATGTAATATACCTAAGAGAGAATAAAATATGTTTAAAAGTCAAAGTTTAAAATATGAAAAGGCCTTTTTGAACTATCAATTCAGGCGCTTTAAAATATTTGGGCGCTATCCCAAAATATCAATTACGAACTCCTATTTTAACTATATGAAAATAACTTGACTCTTCCCTAGCAGTTCTCGATTGAATCTTTTGTGTCAATAATATCGTATTACTAAACGAATATTCCGTTCAACAAACAGGTCTAGAACGACATCCAATCTAAGTCTTATAATTAGACTGATGAGAATCTAGCTTGAATTCATATCCATACTGGTCATTTCTCGATATTTGATAGAAAAATGATAATAATTATGAAGATTTTCTATTTGGAATGTTAAATATTGTTGCACCAAGTTGCAGCTTTGCAGGGTCGTCGACCTTGGTTTCTTCCTTCTTGGTGTTATACACGTTTCGCGAGCGGGTTTCCTTATTCAAAGTAAATAAATAAAAGTAAAAGTAATTAAATAAAAGTAAATAAAAATAATTACCTTTCAAAGTTATTGTGTTTATTTATTCGTAGTCTTCCTCGTAGGTCGTGATCAGCAGTCTCCCTCTAGGTCCTCTATCGCTGCAATAACTAATCAAGATATATATACAATAAATATTACAAAAGGAATGAAACTATAAAAAGGAATGATGATAATCTAAATATTCTGTTCTAAATAAATATTAAATATAGAATATTTTGAATAAATGTAAGGCGCATTAAAATTGATGTAAAAATATGCATTGTAATAATGTAAAGATACTCAATTTTAAAATCAGAAGGGGGAAATCATATTTTAAAGAAATGAGATTTCAAACATAGGGATAAAATTAATATATTTATTAAATACAGTAGATTCTCCCTGTGAAGGACACGTAATTGCAGAGCCAAAGCGTCTTTTAGGGAGAGGTGTCCTCTTACCGGGGAATTGCTAAATTGTAAAAATGATAATTTTGTAAATGAAAACTGTCCTTTGTAGAGAGGTATCCACTAACGGGATGTCCGCTAAAGGAAGGTTCTACTGTACATAAACTTCTCAAAACATTTAGAAATTTGATGTTAAATGGTTTATTATAATGAACGAATCCTATAATGCGAAAACTTGTTAATATTATAATTCCTTCTTGGTAAAATTATAAAAATATTCGAAAAACTTACAAAATAACTATCTTTACCACAAAAAAGCACGAGATTTCATCTCTCTCTTCAACGAGCGAAGTTACAGATGGAAATTAGGCAAACATGTGTTTGTTAATGACTGCGACTGCATTTCGAACAATTTTTTTGAAGAGATAAAAAAAAAACGAAGCCCAGAACAAAAATTAATAAAAAATACGAAAGCCATTATTTACATACAGTAACGCTAATTTTTTAAAATTGCACTGTGTGCATTTACCGTAATTTAGTAATATAAATTTCTCTCTCAATACTCAATACTTTATAAAAAAAGTAACACTCGTTAAAAAATATATTTCAAATTATTAATTATAAAAACACTTAAAAAAAAGCTTTTATTTAAAATGCACTAAAATAACAAAATAAATATTTCTGAAGTATTGCTTTTTTTTATGAAGGTACCATTTAACAAATAAAATAATAGACTTAGAAATAAAAGCGGTGGGGGGTGATAATCATTTATGCGGCAAATAGGTATAAATTTAATGAAAGGCATAATCTTGCTATTCATTTGCTTCATATAAAATCACATTGATCTCAAATTTATTATTATTGTACCCCACCACTTTTATTTCTAAGTCTATTATTTTATTTGTTAAATGGTACTGTTGGATAACTGAATGCTACGACAGCTAGCGCCACACTGGACCTATCATCATCACAACTGTTTGTTTACCTTCTTCTCTATACTTCAATAACTGTTCGCTACCATAACTTTGTCTTTCTTGCTAAATGGATAATAAAGATTATTATCATATAATCCTCAACGTCCTCATGCCTTCCTACAAGCTGTAAGTACCTAAATCTTACAACAATTAGATTATGAGACTGAATATTGCATGAAATTCAATTAACGAGTTAAGACAAAGAAAAAAGGCTTAGCAAAAATGGCGTCACTCCCGAGCCACGATGTAACCCTAAATAAGCTCGACGGCTATAACTACTCACTATGGTCTTTCAAAATTGAAATGCTCTTGCAAAAGGAAGATCTTTGGGAAGTTGTCACCGAAAATATTCCAGATGAACCTAAAGTCGAATGGAAAAAGAAAGACTCAAAAGCTAGAGCTATCATTAATCTAAGCATCGCCGACTCACAAATAGTGCATGTCAAAAACCTACTAACAGCCAAAGCTACCTGGGACACTCTTAAAAATATCTATGAAAGAAAAACACTCTCAGGAAAAATTTATTTGCTAAGGAAACTATACAGCTTAAAACTCGAAGAAGACAAAGACATGCAGCAGCACATCACTACCATGATGGAACTAGTTGACAAACTGCGAACCATTGGCGAAACACTAAAGGACTCTCACATCACGGCTATACTGCTTTGCTCGCTTCCAAAGAGCTACTCAAATCTCATCACGATGTTGGAATCAAGGCCTGATGACGAGCTAACGCTTGAATTTACCAAGAACAAACTCCTTGATGAACACACACGCAGAGTAGAAAGCTCGAAAGACGAAAGCACCGGATCAAAAGCCTTAAAAAGCCTCCACGGAGCTTCAAGCCAAAGAAGAGAAAAAGAGAAGAAATTCTGTTCTTTCTGTCACAAACCAAACCACTCCAAAGAAGAATGTTGGCACTATCAAAAGCGAAACAACAGCAACAAAGAGTACAAATATGAAAACTTCAGAAGAGGAAACGTACCAAAGTACACAAATCAGTCGAGTGTCACCCAAGAACAATCAACAAATCAGAGAACAACAAAAGGACCTAACCCAAAAGCTCTCAATTGCACTCAACGAGAAGCAAGTGTACACAACTGGTTCGTCGACTCTGGAGCCACATCTCATATGGCGTACGACGAAAGCTTCTTCACTGAACTTAACAGAGAACAAACACAAAATGTTGTGGTTGCTAATGGCAATAAGCTGCAGGTCAAAGGGATAGGACAAGGAGAAATCAAAGTCATCACACCCCAAGGAAAGACTGACACCTTACTTCTCACAAAAGTTCTCTACATCCCGGAACTAACAGACAACCTTCTGTCAGTGAGTGCGGCCACCTCCAACGGATGTAAAGTAACGTTCAACAGAGATTGGTGTACCATCGAAAGAGACAACACAGCCCTCGCGAACGGTATACTTGACAATGGAATGTACCGACTCCACCTGGATGACAACCCCCAAACTCGCACATTCAAAGCAAATGTTGCAAAACAAAACCACTGCAAGAACAAAAATTGCCTCATGCTCTGGCACGACAGACTAGGACACAGAAATATAGAATCAATTAAGAAGATTCGAAATGAGAACCTAGCAAGAGGACTAAGTCTAAATAACTGTTCGCACAGCACAGACTGCGTTCAGTGCATTCAAGGAAAACTCACCGAAACCCCATTTCCAAAGAAGACAGAGTACAGAGCAACTGAAACGCTTCAACTTGTCCACAGTGATATCTGCGGCCCATTACCAACTAACTCTCTTAGCGGTAAGAGATACTTCATCACCTTCACTGATGACTACAGCAGATACACGAAGATCTACCTCCTGAAAGGAAAAGACGAAGCCTATGAAAAAATAAAAGACTACGTCATCTCAGCACACACGGAATTTGGAAAAAATATCCAAACCATACGGACAGACAACGGTCGTGAGTACGTAAACCGACAAGTCGAAGATTTCCTGAACCAAGCACATCGCAACCAAGATCCATCACCTGAAGGATCTTCAGAAGAAGACAGTGATAAAAATGATCTACTGCCCAACTGGCGACATGAAGGCGGACATTCTGACCAAGCCGCTACCAAGGCCGACATTTGAGAAGTTACGCTACAACCTCGTGATGTCTCCACATTCATGCCGGGGATTTGTTGGATAACTGAATGCTACGACAGTTAGCGCCACACTGAACCTATCATCGTCACAACTGTTTGTTTACCTTCTTCTCTATACTTCAATAACTGTTCGCTACCATAACTTTGTCTTTCTTGCTAAATGGATAATAAAGATTATTATCATATAATCCTCAACGTCCTCATGCCTTCCTACAAGCTGTAAGTACCTAAATCTTACAACAGGTACCTTCAGAAAAAAAAAGCAATACTTCAGAAATATTTATATTTGTTATTTTTAGTGCATTTTAAATAAAAGATTTTTTTAAAAGTGTTTTTTTATAATTAACTAGCGGACGTACCCGGCTTCGCCCGGGTTTTACCCTAGTAAAGGTTTGTCTAACGAACATTTGTTAAAACAATTCTCTATAAACTTATAAAAAAAAGATATATTTTGATAATTTGAAACTCGTAAATTTGAATCTCTCGATAAAGTGAACATTTTTTCCCGGTCCCTTGTCTCAAATAAATTGCCTTATCATCCTGAATTTTGTCTTTCCTAATTTTCTACATTACAAAATCATCGTTTTATCTAGTGAACATTTTTTCCCGGTCCCTTGAAAAATACTCGATAACTAACTTTGACCTGTGCGCAAATAATAGGTAGAAAATCTTACTTTTGATAAATAATCTTTAAGATAATAAACTTAGTGATAATAAAACTTATAGATAAAAAATGTGTTATCATCGTCGCAATGGGGGCGCTGCTTGCGAGTTAAATCTACAAATCTGCAAATAACTTTAAGGATATTCAAGAAATTATTTTTCAGAAACCTTCCCAGTACAATACTAAATAACTTCCCAAAGTTTCATGGCGTTCCAATGAGTGGTTTGGTCAGGCATAAAGGACACACACATATATTCATTTATATATTTATATAGATTATTCACGCTATTTTTAGTCGTATATATGCCAGTCCAAAAAAAAAAAAGCCTTATCACTGAGACGACGTTGGTCTTCAATAGCTGCAAGCCTGCTCGCAGCAGATTGGTCAATTCCTCGTGGGAGGTCGGAAGTGACGTAAGCAAAATCCGTTACTAACAGAACTGCGTCTCTTTGCTCTCTTTTGGGAACCCTAAATTTATTGAATTATATTACAAAGTTAGAGACACCCAGTGGATTATTGTTAGGGGATAATTGATACATATAAAATTTGAATTATAATTAAACAATTGATTAGATAGTTAAAAGTAACAACATACTAATTGAAAAAGGGGAACTATTTAAAAAGGTGTCGTGAAATGTATGGTGGTATATTGTTACACACACACCTATATATATATATATATGCGTGATGATATTGGAATAAGATGACTAAATTATAACAGATAAAATTAATATATTTGTTGGCTTTTCTCATTTATTAGCTTGTAATTCCAAGGACGTTTTAGATAGGAATCTGAATATTTGGATTTCTAATTCCTTCCATGTCTTGAACATTTATTGAAAAATCCTTTCGCAACCTCCAGCATTGTCGCATTTTTATCCAAGAAAAATTGAAATTGACAGGTTCTGGGAAAAAATAGTTGTTTTTTAGTCAGAAAATGATAATCAAAATATTGCTGTATCATGTTTGATAATCAGATACAAAATTATATAGGGAAAAAATTCCAAAAGAGCAGAGACCACAGGTGAAGCGAGTTCACTTTTAGTATGCAGAAACAAATTCTAACAGAAAACATTCATTCGAGTAGAAGACACAAAGCCAGATCATATATATATATAAAATTGAATGTATGTGTGTGTGTGGTGTGTCTGTCCTTTATGCCTGATCAAACCACTCATTGGAACGCCATGAAACTTTGGGAAGTTATTTAGTATATTACTGGGAAGGTTTCTAGCAATTAAATTTTTGAAATAACTTTTCGCCTAAAAATAATCAATATAATTATTCTAATTTATCTGTTATAATTCAACAATCTGCTCTAAATATTACCATGCATATAGAAAAAATGATTATATGCCTCTTCTTTATGCCGGACCAAACTACTCATTTCATCACAATTTAACTTTGAGAAATTGTTTAATATACTACCAGAAAGGTTTCTATCTAATTATTAGTTTGAAAAACCTTTTTTTTTTTTTAAAAATAAGGATAAATATTAATTAATCTGTTATATTTTCAGCAATCTGATTTATTATCTCTGTATTATCTTTATATATATAAAAATCAAAATTTGTCTGTCTGTTTATCGATAAACTCAGAAACTACTTAACCAAATGTCGCCAAATTTTCCACATAACTACCAATGACCCTGAAGATGAAGAATTTACAATGCATTAAAATTAAGTGAAAAAAAATTATTTTAAAATCTATATTTTATCTTTGTGTGTGTGTCTATAACTTTATTTATATAGCCACTTGCTATTTGACCATTTAGAACTTTGGGGAAAGTTATAAAGCTATTTTTTGTCAGATTTCCTTTCGTTTTATTTCCCAAATTCCATTAATATTTGAAAGTAAAACAGTGTATACGGTATTAAATATGTATAATGGAACAATGGCTTAAAATATAATAGAAAGTAAGCTGAATGAAGACAAAAAAAAAAAAAAAGTTAAGAATTCCCTATGAATTGAAATGAAGTGATTTTGCTTATAAAATATCAAAAAATAGACTGGATTGATACACATTCAAAATGGCATTTATTAAGCCAAACAGTGTGAAAAAGTAGATACAGTAGAGCTTCCATTGAGAGGATGCCTAAAATCGTAGCTTAACCCGTCTCTCCAAGAGGCAGTCTCTTATTAAAGGTCTATTAGAGATTCTTTAATATCAATTAGAATCTCCAATGAGAGACCACCTACAGGAGAAACAAGTTGAGTCATGTTTTTAGGTGGTCTTTCTTAAGAGACTCTATTCACATATATAAAAATCAACATTTTCTTACTGTTACGTTTAATTACTGCTAATCTCTCTATATAAAAAGGAATGTATGTCTGTCTATCTGTCAATTATTAATTGGACTGAACGAGTATTGTGAGTTTCATTATTCTATATGGTCTGGAAGCATATTAAAATTAAATATACATTATTTGAAAGGAAATTTGGAAATTTGTCCATTCTTGGCCAACCTGACAACCCAGAAGTCTGAAAATTGGTCAGCAAGCATTGTCCTCAGGTTTGAACATGTGTGCCAAATTTCATATTTCTAGGTGCCCTATAAGTATATTAAAAATTGATTACAAGATTTGGCGACAGACAGGCAAGTTAAATAAAAGCTTTTAATAATAAAAAGTACGCAAGCTACTTGAAAAAAAATGCAGAACGCTCATTGGTCGCTTAATTGGCATGGTGTTGTTACTTCGCATCGTATTCACTCCGCGTAAAAAAAGTTCTTCAAATGAAAAAAATAAATAGCCAAAAATACTAATCAAAATATAGCCGAAAATATTCCTCAGGTTTATAAAAGGCGACATGAAAAATTTGGTACCAATTGGTTCAGTAGTTTATCGCGAAGCAGACATAGACTTTTATATATAATAAGATATGTGTTATTTTAATCTTATTTCGCCCACATAAATGGATTGGCATTATAAATAAAAGAAAATTCACCGAGTAGAATGATTTATTTTTATATAACGGCAATATAAGCTTTCCTTATAGCACTTTTGAAATACATAATTTCAAGAAAATCTTTTGGAAAAGTTTTGGATTTTCCATCATATTAAATACAACCTTGGTTGCCAGGTCATATGAAAATGGGTATTCTCATGCAAAAGTCAGAATTTTCGTGACAGCCATTTTCTGTTCTTAACCACATTCAAAAAAACTGAAAGTAAGAAGTAACTTCCTGCATTAATTATTGTTCCACAGGGATCACAAATGAAACCTCGATAAATCTATTGCGATCAAAAACAGAGTTCCCAAAACTTCAGAGCAGACATAGAAATACCACATTTCTTCAATACATCTACAACTGAGGTTAGCCACAGTTTTCTATGACCTTTGTTTTAGGGGACGTGAAGTTAGCACCATGTTCCAACAACAAACACTATGATTTCTGAATGTTCTTACTCTTGATCGATTGGGTTAAAGGTTGTCTTCTGGTGTTGGGAACAAAAGAAAATAAAAAAAAAAACAATTTAGAAAATAATAAATAAACAAATGAATAACTCAACTAATTTTGGTATATAACTATTGTACTTACTCTAGCGATAGGCAGGTGGTATTCTGGAGGTAGTGAACGACAGGATTTGATGATTTTAACATAATGAGCTTTATTCTATTATGATAAATCATACATGAATTTAATCTTATTTTAGTCGGAGCAATTATCCTGAACTAATATACTAATCAATCTTTTGCTAACTTTAGCCTTGTTTCACTTTCTTCAGTTTCTAGAACGGGCTTTTTATCAACCTTCTCCTTTTTAACTTTCTTCAGTCTCCGTCCAGGCTTCTTATAATCTTTTTATAATAAACTTCTTTAGCCTTTTCACTTGATTCACTTTCTAATCTGGCTTTTCTTATAAACTTTTTTTTATAAACCTCTTCTGATCTAGAGTTTTTTATATCCTAAATTCAAGCACTTATAATAAACTTTCTTCCGAGCTTGAGTTCGTCAACTTCTAGGCTCAGGCACTTCTATCTTCCTAAACGCTTCTTACTAACCCAACTAACTCCGCCGGCCATCCCGCCATGCCTTTTATACCATACCTTGCCCGCGCAAAGTCTCACCTGATTGGCTTTCCCTGTCACGTGATTAACAAATGACACTATAAAAAGGAACCAGTTTTAACATCTGGATTACTCTTGGGATTTCAATCCAATGCCATTGGGCATAAGTTTTACTTAGTACAAGGTGTTTGGTCAAGACAATAAATGTCTAGTTTTATTGAGACTAGTAGTCTATAGATGCAGAGATCTCGATTTACTGGTTTACTAACCCTAATATGGGTTTAATAACCATGAATCGCTTAGAAAGAGACAATTGCAGTCAAGCCCTTTTTCTAATTTTTGAAATTTTTATATGAACTAAATAATATAATTTTAGTTACTAAAGTATTTATGAAGTCTTTTCTCTACAAAAATATTTATAACATTTTTAATTAAATTAATGAACCCTAAAATTAAAGAAAAAATGTATTAGGAAACAGAATTATCTTTATTTTTGTTTTCTGGAATTAACTACTTTGGCTTCAGAGCTACTCAAATAACTGTTCCAAGATGGTATGTTCTCTGAAAGAAGATTCTGATACTTTATGAGTACAGGGAGATGAACGTTCTTTTAAATAACATTTAATTCAGGTAAAATTTGAACTCTCATGAATTCTATTAAGAAACACACTTTGAAATACAAAAATTAAATTATAGTCTTTATTAAAAAACATTTAACGAAGATATATATATGAAAAACATTAGAAAAAAAAAAATATATATATACAGGCAGAAATATTATTACATATTTTAAAAAAATAACAAAAAAATAGTAAAAAGGTCAGGTGTTGATATTAAATACAAAAATAGCGAATTATAACCGCTCGCATGAGCAATTTAGATGATTAAGCGCCATCTAGTGGAATAAAAATATATTAAACGATGATTTAACTAGTTTTCCATGATATTTATCAACCAGATTTCTTGATATATCAAAAGCATCTAAAATTCTGATTTTAAAATGTCTCAATGGAAAAACAAATGATTATTTCTCTTCACTGGTCAAGAGACGTGGTAGCTGGAGTGATGAAGTCTTCTATATTGATGTTCTGTACGTTATGTTTGTTCTTCATGTGAGCAGTGAAGTAGGTCTTGGACTTACTCCTAGTTCCACAGAGGGAGCAGGAGTAGAGGACAGGGTTGTGGACCTCCTGGTGACGGATGAAGTGGGACCTGGACTGGCTCCTGTACCCACACACCCCACAACAGAGGCTCTCATCGCAGCTGTGGCTCCTCAGGTCGACCTCTCCAAAAGCCACATACTTGCACAGCTTGCACTTGAGCGCGGGGTCGGTGTGCTTGTTGCGCTTGTGCTCTTTCAGAGAGTTACAGTAAGATGTCTTGAATCGACATATATCACATATGTATGGTTTTGAATCGTTGTGTTTTCGCATGTGAACTCTCAAATGGGTTTTGTGAGCAGATCTATAAGTACAGTGATTGCATGTAAAAGGTTTTTCTTCAGTGTGGGTGACTTTGTGTTGTGCCACATTAAATTTTCGATGAGATCTGAAGTTGCAACCTTTCCAATCACACATAAACTCCCTTTCCCCCGTGTGGGTCTTCTCGTGGTCTATTAGGTGGCTCTTATATTTTACCTGCTGGTCGCAGTATTGGCACGTCAGCATTTGTTTGCGAGAGTTTTCAAGTCCTTTGATATCCATTCTAATCTTTATAAAGGCTATTACAAGAATTTATTTTTTAATATTCGAATATATTTTTGAGAGAGGGAGATCAAAAATAAACAGAGAGGTGAAATGGTAACAAAATAATGAATTAAACTTATATTCATTATTTAGTGTATAACAGATTATTGGATAAAAAAATAATCAAATATATGAATTTCTCTGATTTATATTTGAACATTATTTTAATTTCACAAAAGTTTAATTAAATGGATAAGCACACCATATAGCTATATTATATCCTTAAAAATAAATTTATTTAAAAAAAACAATCAAAGTTTATATAAAAATAAAAGGAAATTTTGGCTATTATATTAGGCGCTTTCATTCTCGCAATTCATATTGTCGACGGACAATACTTTGAACATTGAATGTCTAACCAATTTCACAATAAAGCTTCAATTTTCGGGGGAAAAACGCACGAACTTATTTATATATATACTCCTAATATGGTGGTGCTTATCTCCATGGTTAAACCAATTCCTGAAGTCCATTCCTCTCCAATTTTGTGATGGTAGTTATAGGCCTGGAAAATAGGTCCTCTATTGTCAGTTCTGAGCATGACAAGATATGCTCCGGAGAAGCTTCTGCACTATTATATTCAGGCATTTATTGAAGGTTTTTGTCCATTTTGAAATTTTAAGGTTTTTATATGGCCACTTCTTAGTCTTGCTAAAGCTGTTTGTTGATTTATATTGAATTTTTGAAGTTCTTCTAATTGTTTCAATGGTTTGTACCAGTGATGAATTAAGCTGTCAGTTTTGATTTATTTTCTTTTTTTTTTTTATACGTATATATATCTTCAAAAGTAGATTATTGCTATTGCTTGGTAAGTGACACGTTTTTTTTGCTAATTTGTCTGCCTCTTCATTAAGAGGTATGTCGACATGAGAAATGAGATCCATTGGAAGTTTATTTTTGTTTATAAATCAACATATATAGTCACGACCGTCTTTCCTCAATCAATCAATTCCTCATGTCACGGATGCGCGCGCATCATCATTATGATCATTATCATTATCTAATGATAATAATAATAATTATTATTATTATTGACGTGACAACGTCTTAAATTAGGTTGCGGCTGGGAGTCACTTATGAAAAAGTGTAACGCCCGGTAACGTTACGATGAGTCACCGAACGAGAGTGCTGCGCGCGCAGCTGCGCGCGCAGCGCTAGAGAATTAGGCGCATTGAATCGGCGCATGCTTGTCTCTGTCTTTGTCTTTCTCGAACGTTCTTGGCGTTGGAAAAACAAGAAAGCGTCATAATACAAGTTCACACGTGTGGTTAAAGTATCGTCAGCTGTGTCTGTAGTGAAAATGTGGAGTGCTTAGATTCGTCATTTACAACAACTACAACAATAAAGGTAAATAATTGTACACTGATATTTCATTATCGTAAACTATGATTGATTGATTAATTGTTAGATTGACACAAAAGTTGAGAAACTGAGTTTATAGGTTATGTCATACTATTGATAAATGTTGATAGTGTTAAGTAAATTATTAGTTTAAAATTAATTAATTAATTAATTATTATTTTACAAATTTTAAATAGTTTCAAATTTATTTAGCAAAAATTTGAACCTTCGATCTGAATAAATGTTTTGATTTTCGAATTGATTCTTTAAAATTACAAATATTAAGAAAAAGTGGCAGATATAAGAAAACTTTATTTAAACTGTGTTGAGCAAGAATTTTAACATCTAATTTAAGTAAATGTTTTAATTTTCAACTTCATCATTTACAATTACAAATTTTATTTAATTTCAAATTTATTTAGCAAAAATTTGAACCTTCGATCTGAATAAGTGTTTTGAATTTCAAATACCAACGCGGCTGGTGGAGTGGCGATCTATCGTAAATTATCATCGACATCTACGGCGGAAGTGTTCCAAGTTGCGATTACAGACGTAACTCGTGTCATTAAAACCAAGGGTGACATGTGCATGACTGAAGTTACTTGCTTCGCCGCTAATACTAGCTTCAAGTTTATACTCGGTGCTGTATATATTCATCCAGGAGCTAGTATGCAGGATATTGGAATGTTACTATGGCAAGGACTCGGTCCGTACATTCACAACAGCCAGTACGTGCCACCGTTTGTGCAAGTTGATTCTAGTATACCGATTCTTCTGTGTGGTGATTTTAACAAAAACGTAAAGCCTGACAACTCGTTTCTTAATTTCATGAAAAATACGTATAATCTTGATTGCGTATCAAACGTTTCTAAGTCAACTACGTTAAAAGGAACAACTATCGACTTGACTTTCGCAAGACACATTACAGCAGAAACACTTCCTTTCATTTCATATTTCTCCTATCATCGTCCTATCCTCAACAAAATCACTCAAATAGGAATTAGTTAAGTTTAAGTTTACATGTACAATGTTTTAGTAAACAAAATATATTTCTATAGTTAAAATTTGTGCAATTCTTATTTTCATTCAATTCCTTGTTCCTATTGTGCAATTTAAATATATTCATATCAATAAATATTCTACCGTTGTCACGTAAAATCTTCGCCCGTAAAACCGACTTTACAGGCAACCATTTTTTATAATAAACTTCTTTAGCCTTTTCACTTGATTCACTTTCTAATCTGGCTTTTCTTATAAACTTTTTTTATAAACCTCTTCTGATCTAGAGTTTTTTATATCCTAAATTCAAGCACTTATAATAAACTTTCTTCCGAGCTTGAGTTCGTCAACTTCTAGGCTCAGGCACTTCTATCTTCCTAAACGCTTCTTACTAACCCAACTAACTCCGCCGGCCATCCCGCCATGCCTTTTATACCATACCTTGCCCGCGCAAAGTCTCACCTGATTGGCTTTCCCTGTCACGTGATTAACAAATGACACTATAAAAAGGAACCAGTTTTAACATCTGGATTACTCTTGGGATTTCAATCCAATGCCATTGGGCATAAGTTTTTCTTAGTACAAGGTGTTTGGTCAAGACAATAAATGTCTAGTTTTATTGAGACTAGTAGTCTATAGATGCAGAGATCTCGATTTACTGGTTTACTAACCCTAATATGGGTTTACTAACCATGAATCGCTTAGAAAGAGACAATTGCAGTCAAGCCCTTTTTCAAATTTTTGAAATTTTTATATGAACTAAATAATATAATTTTAGTTACTAAAGTATTTATGAAGTCTTTTCTCTACAAAAATATTTATAACATTTTTAATTAAATTAATGAACCCTAAAATTAAAGAAAAAATGTATTAGAAAACAGAATTATCTTTATTTTTGTTTTCTGGAATTAACTACTTTGGCTTCAGAGCTACTCAAATAACTGTTCCAAGATGGTATGTTCTCTGAAAGAAGATTCTGATACTTTATGAGTACAGGGAGATGAACGTTCTTTTAAATAACATTTAATTCAGGTAAAATTTGAACTCTCATGAATTCTATTAAGAAACACACTTTGAAATACAAAAATTAAATTATAGTCTTTATTAAAAAACATTTAACGAAGATATATATATGAAAAACATTAGAAAAAAAAAAATAATATATATACAGGCAGAAATATTATTACATATTTTAAAAAATAACAAAAAAATAGTAAAAAGGTCAGGTGTTGATATTAAAAACAAAAATAGCGAATTATAACCGCTCGCATGAGCAATTTAGATGATTAAGCGCCATCTAGTGGAATAAAAATATATTAAACGATGATTTAACTTGTTTTCCATGATATTTATCAACCAGATTTCTTGATATATCAAAAGCATCTAAAATTCTGATTTTAAAATGTCTCAATGGAAAAACAAATGATTATTTCTCTTCACTGGTCGAGAGACGTGGTAACTGGAGTAGCGTATTCTTCTATGTTGATGTTCTGTACTTGATGTTTGTTCTTCATATGTTTGGTGAAGTAGGTCTTGGACTTACTCCTAGTTCCACAGAGGGAGCAGGAGTAGAGGAGAGAGTTGTGGACCTCCTGGTGACGGATGAAGTGGGACCTGGACTGGCTCCTGTGCCCACACTCCCCACAACAGAGGCTCTCATCGCAGGTGTGGCTCCTCAGATCAGCCTCTCCAAAGGCCACATACTTGCACAGCTTGCACTTGAGCGCGGGGTCGGTGTGCTTGTTGCGCTTGTGCTCTTTCAGAGAGTTACAGTAAGATGTCTTGAATCGACATATATCACATATGTATGGTTTTGAATCGTTGTGTTTTCGCACATGGACTCTCAAATGGGTTTTGTGAGCAGATCTATAAGGACAGTGATCACATGTAAAAGGTTTTTCTTCAGTGTGGGTGACTTTGTGTTGTGCCACATTAAATTTTCGATGAGATCTGAAGTTGCAACCTTTCCAATCACACATAAACTCCCTTTCCCCCGTGTGGGTCTTCTCGTGGTCTATTAGGTGGCTCTTATATTTTACCTGCTGGTCGCAGTATTGGCACGTCAGCATTTGTTCGCCAGATTTACCAAGTCCTTTGTTATCCATTCTAATTTTTATGAAGGCTATTACAAGAATTTAATTTTTAATATTTTAATATATTTTTAGGAGAGGGGAGATCAAAAATAAACAGAGAGGTGAAATGGAAACAAAATAATGAATTAAACCTATATTCATTATTTTGTGTATAACAGATTATTGTGAAATAAAAAAATATTCAAATATATTAATTTCTCTCATATATATTTTAATACTTTTAATTCCACAAAAGTTTACTTAAATGGATAAGCACACCTTATAGCTATATTATATCCTTAAAAATAAAATTTATTTAAAAAAAAAACAATGAGTTTATATTAAACATCAAAGGAAATTCTGGCTATTATATTAGGCGCTTTCATTGTCGCAATTCATATTGTCGACGGACAGTACTTTGAACATTGAATGCCTAACCAATTTTTCACAATAAAGCTTCAATTTTCGGGGGAAAAACGCACGAACTTATTTATATATATGTCATAAAAAAGATGTATTTTAGGTACGTTATATATACCAATTCATTCATGCAGTCGTGGATTGAAGTGAAATGATAACTTTTATATTCAAAATTGTATTTTTTTAAATGATTATATTTTAAGAACAAAAAGTTTGCATACATATAATTTTATAAATATAATCTAAGTATATACAAAAAACATCTTGGATTGTACTCCTTTTGTTAAGGATTTTAAAGAATTAACTCTGTGTTAATTCTATGATTATTTAAATTATAATTATATTAATAAATAATAAAAATCATATTTTTATTATGTCATATATACTCCTAATATGGTGGTGCTTATCTCCATGGTTAAACCAATTCCTGAAGTCCATTCCTCTCCAATTTTGCGATGGTAGTTATAGGCCTGGAAAATAGGTCCTCTATTGTCAGTTCTGAGCATGACAAGATATGCTCCGGAGAAGCTTCTGCACTATTATATTCAGGCAGTTATTGAAGGTTTTTGTCCATTTTGAAATTTTAAGGTTTTTATATGGCCACTTCTTAGTCTTACTAAAGCTGTTTGTTGATTTATATTGAATTTTTGAAGTTCTTCTAATTGTTTCAATGGTTTGTACCAGTGATGAATTAAGCTGTCAGTTTTGATTTATTTTCTTTTTTTTTATACGTATATATATCTTCAAAAGTAGATTATTGCTATTGCTTGGTAAGTGACACGTTTTTTTTGCTAATTTGTCTGCCTCTTCATTAAGAGGTATGTCGACATGAGAAATGAGATCCATTGGAAGTTTATTTTTGTTTATAAATCAACATATATAGTCACGACCGTCTTTCCTCAATCAATCAATTCCTCATGTCACGGATGCGCGCGCATCATCATTATGATCATTATCATTATCTAATGATAATAATAATAATAATTATTATTATTATTATATTATTATTATTATTTTATTATTATCAACATATATAGTCACGACCGTCTTTCCTCAATTCCTCATCGGCCGCTGTCACGGATGCGCGCGCATCATCATTATGATCATTATCATTATCTAATGATAATAATAATAATAATAATAATAATTATTATTATTATTATCAACATATATAGTCACGACCGTCTTTCCTCAATTCCTCATCGGCCGCTGTCACGGATGCGCGCGCATCATCATTATGATCATTATCTTCTATAGAAGCTTCTATCTTTATAATTATGTATATTTACAAAAAGTCAATTCGCTCGCGCCTCTAATCCGGTTATATCTAAAGGGATAACATGTTTCAAGAAGTTTAGTACCAAAATAATACTTATATGTTTTCATCGTGAAGTGTTATGATCAATGTTAAATATTACCACTATATTATAATAGAATTTATATATTATTTAGAATGTTATTATACTAAAAAAAACAAAACAAATTGCCCACTCATACAAAGAACGTGTATAGAATGGTAGCCTGTTTAAACCTAATTGATGTTTCACCTTAATTTATACATTATTTGGAGAATAGATTCCTAAATAATTTTAAATCCTATTTATGTAACATTACGAAACAGAAAAATGTTAGGTGTAACTAAATTCTTTACCTACCTACTCAATATATATGATGAATGCGTCCTCTATGTAATCTCCTTATATTTGCATAACTAAAACTATCATTTGTTTCAAATTGTTTGAATTTTCTTTAATTATCAAGAATGAGTATTCGTCCGATTTTCTTTTAAATAATTAAATTCAAAAATCTGTTGATATTTATTTACACAGACGCTTCAAGTCAGATATATATAGATGTCTTTTCATAATTTATTTCTCAAAGTTTTATTTTTGAAAAGTTGAATACTACTTGATTATTGATGTGGTGTCTTGTCCAAATTTCAGGGTCCTCGTAGCATATTTCCCACTGGTTCCTTGGACTGCAGGCCCCAGCACGTCAGCTCCCTCGGAAGCAGTAGCATGAATCGTCAATTCCTGCTTTTGTTGATCCATGGAAAGGGGGGGTTATATTGCCCCGTTAGTCATCCACATTTCAGAGTTCACGGTTATCGTAGCAGCTCGGGGCTCACGACACCGTACTTCACCCTACAGGACAGTCCCTTACTTGTGCTGCTTCTCCCGCACGCCACTTAGAGGAGAACTTCTGGGCAGAGATCACGATGACAATGCAAATATGACAATGTGTTTATTGAATCATTTTAAATAGTAGAATATGAGTTTGTTTCAGAAACCTAAGTTATCCAAATAATAGATCAATGGCCCATTCAATTAAAATGATGTATAAATAATAACTTTTGATCAAAGCTATTTCATATTTACATAAGTGGAATGTCTGTAATGCACAATTTCAATTTGGATCCCATTAAGTCGGGATTTGATTATTAGCAATATTATCTTTTGTTTCAAAAAAGGAATTTCATTTTCATTAAATGTTGTAACCAATACGCCATTTTGGTTCCTTTTTATTTGTGTATTTGACCAACATATAGATGTTGCATATATGGTGCAAAGCTTTTCATATTGGCATCGCGATCTTTGTCTTTGCGCCAGATGTTGCAGGACTTTCCAAATTGGCATCGTAGCCTTTGTCAAAATCTCGGCCTGCACCAATGACCAGATATTGCAGCCATGGTGCCATTGTTTCCATAGACACACATTTGGCCGTGGATTGCTGCCACTAAGCCCTTTCTCATTGTCATGGCGGTCTTTATCATATCTTGCTTCTCTTTTCTGATCCATTTTTGACACCACTCAGATATTTGCAGCACTAGCGTAGCCATCTTTAAATATTGTTACGTGTAAGGCCTCTAAATGGTTGCAACCTCCGCCAATAGATGGCGCTTTCGCCGGATTCCCTTGCTGGCTGATGTGGGAGTCGCCGACTGCTGTGGTCCCGTTTCCTGGGGAGGTTGGCTGTTAATACGCTTTTGTGTTGGCCCCAGGATGTAGGGTCATGTAAATACACATTGTCTGTTATTTTATTTAGATATAATGTTTAGTAATAGATGACAATAAACGAAGTGCTTTAAGTCTCCGTGCCGCCTCCTGTCGTTACTCTCGCCATTGCCATCATCGCCAGGCTGCTGCTGCTACTACTTCTACTCTTCTGGTAAGTCTCTCATGTCCCCCCACCAGTGGTAAGGCCGAGAGATACTGCCAGAGGAAGGGAGTTTCCACTGGAGAGGTGGAGCTCAGGACGTCTTTGGGTGGCCTGCGGGGAAAAGCCGCAGGGAAGAGCAACGGGAGCCTAAGTGGTTGAACCACGAGGGAAGAAGCGCATCGTCGCAAAGAACCGGTGGGGTAAACACGCGAAATTTGCTTTATTAAAAATATTAGCAACTATAGATAGTGTAGTCTTGACTCTACCCGTTTTTCACTTTTCAATGATTAGATTCTTTTTGAAGCAAAACAACATTGCAATTATACCATTGTTAGTTTTGAATAAACGCAGAACTATTTATTATCTATCTAAATATGATATATTTATTTCAAGGAAAGATAAAAAGGTGCTCCAATGGCCTCCGATTCTTACAAAAGTTCAACCCCACGAGCTAGTGCAAGCACCCAAACGGAGCTATGGCACATACTTACAGTAAAATCAGTCGCTAACTACCATGATTATAATGGCCTGTACCACGTGTACTAAGGATAAATAAAAAAAGGAAGGATAACAATTTTATAAACTTAATATATTATCCTATAAGAATATCACATTTTACAAATTTTCATTTTCCAAAATGTGCCTGTCAACTGAATTACCTTGAACACAATTTGTTATATCATTTTTATTTTATCCTTTTCGTAAAATTTAATGGAATAAATAATATTCTTACGTAATAAAATATTAATTCATTTTTTCAAAAATATATTTATATGCTTTTATGATTAATTTAATTAACTTATTTAAAAAAAGTAATCTATTAGAGACCATTAAATTTTGATATTTTTAAAGTCTTGATGACTTTGGCTTCTTAATCATTCAATCATAGCTATTATTAGTTGATATTGCTTGTGGAAAACATTTTCTTGGGAATATTCTGATATTCTCTGAGTGTACTGAGGAAAACAATGTTATCCATAGACGTCTATCAACCTTGTTGGGCGAATCGCAATTATTACTCTCTTCACTTCCATAGTCGCCCGACCTATCGCCTACCGACTACCACTCTTTTAAGCACCTCGCCAACTTCCTTGGTGAGAAAGGCAACAACAACAAAAACCTTTATTAAGACATTATTGTCTTACAAGGGGATTCCCCTAAAAGGTTATATATGTACATGAGTGAGGAGGAAACCCCATTTAGAGGAGAGGGGGAGCAATCTGGGTGAGAAATGCTTTAAAAACCAAGGTGATGCCGAAACGGCCTTCAATGAATTCATTGCCTCCCGAACTCCAGATTTTTATGAAACTGGAATACAGGGTGATCCAAAAGTCCCGCACAACTTTAAAAATTAATAACTCCGCGAATATTTGCGCTAGAGCAATGCGGTAAACACCATTGTGTTCAGGATGAAATGGGATTTTTTATGGCAAATAATGAAAAATTCGAAATTGATTTTAATTACAACTTTATTCGCTAGATGGCGCTCTACCAGAATCAGCGATTCAGCGGCCAAATTGTTTGATAAATTGAAAAATATAACTGAACGACACGTATTTTTCCTTTTTGAATACCAGGAAAGAACCATAATAATATAGAATTATAAATTAATAAAACCACCATTTCGCCAAAAGTTAGAAGAAATGGTTAACGATTTTTAAATACAATCTGAGATATGTAAAATAGGTATATGCAAATTAAAACATGTAGCAAAAAAAAAAAACTGATATTTTAGATGCGGTTTGCTGGAATCCTCTCAGCTATTTAAATCTCGAAAATAATAATTTTCTATTTTTTAAATTCAACTCTATCTCAGTATCGATTATATTTATTTTAATTCATTTGAAAAATATTTATCTATCTCTGATGATTTATTTTACTCTGGAATGCCGTTGTTGTTTTTGTCGTGTCCAATAAAGAGCCTCAGATGTCTCCATGCATCTCTCTAACACAGCAGCAGCAGCATTGTCCACTATCTTGGGTGTGTAAAGCAGCTGCCCTGGGTCTATGTCAATTTTCTGCAAGGCTGCGGGCATAAGAATATGTGGGTAGGTGTTAGTTCCACACCAGGACAGTTGTTGCATGTTCTATAGGTTCTTGTGTCATCTGGATGTATTGTCATCCTTTATAATGTTTTGTTCTAAATCTTGTTATAGTTTTGTCATTTTTCTCTCGGAGTTTATTTCACATTTTGATCTTTTCTTATTTTTTGTTTAATTATCTTGTATTTTGCAAAAGCATTAACGTCAAATAATGACATTTGTTCTTTCCTTTGGCTCAACTTTCTGGCTTCCTTTGCAAATCCAACTGCCATTTCATTACCCCCGATCCAAACACTGGCAGGAATCCATTGTAGACTGCAGTTATTCTCTAATGATATCAGTTGAGTAAGTATCGAATGTATTTTCTGTGTGATTATAGTATTGCCCTTCTGAATTGCTTCTAGATCGGATATGAAGTCGTTGTACGGTATATTATAATTCCTTCTGCTTGATGCAGGGATGGTTGGTTAAGGAATAAGAGCTTTCCAGATAGCTGCCAGTTCACAAGTGAAGTTTGACGAAATCTTTCTTTCTCCTTCTTTGATTTTGATGTATGTTCCATCTTGCAGTATTATGTTAATTCCAGCCCCTCCATTACTTATGGTAAGGTCTGATGATCCATCTGTATAAGCTGTTAAATAATTTATCTGATCGCATAAACCAATTGTGTCAAGTCCTTTCTTTTTAAGTATGTTTTGTTCTCTTTTTTTTATTGCAGGGTTCATTCAGGTTAAGATTGATGATTACATTTTATGGCAATAGGGTAGGAAATATTGGTTATTCTCGAATTTAATATTCATTATGTTTCATATTTATGCTCTTTCTAATATTGTTGTCGTACTGAAGTTTTGAAGATCTTTTGAGTATTTCTTTTTGTGTCCAGTTTAAATAGGTTCTATGGGATATGTGTTCGGTTTCTTTAGTTTTTAAGCTATTGGTGAATTTTATTGTTTTTAATTGTCTTCTGTTTTCGAGTAGGTCTAGACCACATTCTCTCTGAATTTTCTATTTGTTGGTATTTGAAATAGAACCAGTGATTAATTTGGCCGCTTTTGCTTGAACACTGTCTAGTCTTTCTTTTGAGTGATGAAATTGAGGGAGCCCAAACAGGTGTTGCATATTTCATTATTGGCCTTATTAAGGTGATATATGTTGTTCTGAGACTTTTGGGTTCTGCTCCCCAATTTGTTCCACATAGCCTTCCCAGAATGTTTAGGTTTCTGGTAGCTCTATTTGAGGTGCTAATTATGTGTTCTGTAAAATCGCAATTCCTCATCAAGTATCACACCTAGGTAATTTGGGGATCTAATTTTATCAATTATATGGTTGTTTATTCTTATTTTGGAGTTAAATTCATGCCTTTTTTCCTGTCAGTGAAGGAGACCTATAGGTTTGTGTTTATTGGGTTTATGGTCGTTTTGAGTTTCATTGCCCACTTCTCCAGTCCTCTCATTGATGTGTTCAGTATTTTTCTGATATTTCTATACTGTTACTTGTGTGCCATATGGCTATATAATCTGCATAACAGGCAACCTTTGTGTCTTCTGTGAGAATGGATGTTATTAAGGTTGTGTCGTAATTAGATGTACAACAAATCAAACTTAACCATGACTCTTTTTTATCTCTCATTCTTTCCGTTTGGCCAACAAAAAATGTCCAATTTATATACACATATATTCTTACATAATGAGACTTTAAAGAATGCAAATAATCTTCATCTATTTACATACACAACACATCTTCCCTCTGGGGGTTTCCTGGCTTGCAGAATACTGAAGCTATTGAAACGTTATCCACGTATGGAGAAGTAAGTGCTAGACAAGTTTCTCGACAAACGGGGATTTCGTATGGAACAGTTTAGAGAGAACACACATTTAGAATTTTTATATAAAAATACCCTAACAAAATTCAAAGTTTTCACGAGTTGAAAGTCAGCGATTTTGAGAAGCGTCAATGATATTGATATTGATGAAAACTGGCTGTCAAATGTTCTAAGAACAGATGATGCTCACTTTTATCTAAAGGGAGAATTTAACATTCAAAACTGCCTCATTTTGGCGACAAAAAACCCTAGGATTTTTATAGAAATACCACTTCATCAGCCCAGAGTTACAGTTTTGTGTGGGTTCACTTCTTATTTTATTATTGGGCCATTTTTCTTTGAAAAAATAAATGGAAGAACTTTTAAAACCGTTTTTGTAACTGGTGAACGTTATGTTCAACTTTTGAGAGTAAAGGTTATTCCCATATTGCAGGACAGACAAGCACTAAGCGAAATAACATTCATGCAAGATGGAGGACCTGCTCATATCTCCCGCGGTGCCAAACAATTGCTGAAGGATACGTTCGGTGGAATTCGTTGATAAGTCGCCACTTTATATACCAGTGGCCCCCAATATCACCAGACTTGACGCCTTACAATTTCGGTTATGGGAGTACATTAAGTCGCGTTTTTATCGATGCCGGCCTACCACATTGGCCATGTTGAAGGCTTCTATCAGATGGCACGTTTTATAAATTTCAACTATTTAATTGTGACCATTCTGTCATCTATCGTCTGCAGGCGGTGTTTGAAAATGAAGGGTGCCACATTGAGCAAGGATTGTGACCTAATACAAGAGAGAAGGCAGTTACCTCATGTGTTATATTTTGCAGCTCTTTGTTTTGGGTTATGGGAATAAAAAATGCTGTCCTCACATCTTGACTCTTTTTTTTCTGTGAACAGTAATTTTTTTGTTTGTCATTTGCCCACATCTTATATTATGTCGTGCAGGCCAAAGTGTTATAACTTCTCGAATAACACTGGTATACACAATTTTACCCCTTATGTTTAGTTTATCGCTTTTCGCTCATTAGAAGAAATAGCATAAGGAATATTCTCTGTATCCCCCCCCCCCCCCAACTTTAGAAAATTTGCGTAAAAAATAATACAAAATGATTTTACTACCACGTTTTTCAACGCAAAAGGCCGATTTAAAAACGATTTTTTTTTGAGGGGATACATTTTCAAAATTATGTACAGTATAATAAACAATGATAACATTTGACAAGCCCAATAGGATATTTGGAATAAAGTACGAAAATATATTTTGTTACTCCCCTCTATATTTCATTTGTTGGATCATGACAAATATCCAGTTAAATAGTCAAGTGTCGCCAATCAGTCAAGAAACTACACATTCCTTATAGCAAGAAATCCTATTAGTAGTGCCATCATAATTTTTGGTACTATATTAACATTTCAAAAAGTAGTTATTTTCGAACATTCAATCTATTTCACAAAACTCCATCTAAAATATATATATATTTTTTGCTACTTGTTTTAATTTGCATATACCTATTTTACATATCTCAGATTGTATTTAAAAATCGTTAACCAATTCTTCTAACTTTTGGCGAAATGGTGTTTTATTAATTTATCATTTGATATTATTAGGGTTCTTTCCTGGTATTCAAAAAGGAAAAATACATGTCGTTCAGTTATATTTTTCAATTTATCAAACAATTTGGCCGCTGAATAGCTGATTCTGGTAGAGCGCCATCTAGCGAATAAAGTTGTAACTAAAATCAATTTCGAATTTTTCATTATTTGCCATAAAAAATCCCATTTCATCCTGAACACAATGGTGTTTACCGCATTGCTCTAGCGCAAATATTCGCGGAATTATTAATTTTTAAAGTTGTGCGGGACTTTTGGATCACCCTGTATACCCGCTCTCGTTGGCAAAGATGTATCGATGCCAATGGTTTTTATTTTGATTAATAAAGATTTGCTTGTAGCGAGGTATTGCTAGTTGTCACTACAAATCGGCCATTATTTCTGCATCAACCCAATAAAATAAATATCTCCTTTATTGAAGGTAAAAACTAAAGAATGAACATATATTTCTATATACAGTTAAACCTGTCTATAGAGCCCCCTCTAAATAGCGCCTCCCTCTCTATAGCGCCCGATTTTAAATACGTAGTACGAAGCGATTTACATTAAAAGTGACCTGCTATAGCATCTCCTCTCTATAACACCCTATTTTGGTGAGTCCCAAGAGGGGGCGCTATAGACAGGTTTAACTGTATATTTAGTGTTAGCCGTACTGGTAAAAATTATTTATATATCTAACAATTTATTTATATAATACAAAAGGAAACACCAAAACGTGAATGTTTCTTTTCACAAGTATATCAAACTTCTACTGTCCTTACTGCGATGAAAAATATATTGGGAGGGCTTTACTCATCAGTGGTGAACCCTCCTAGCAGTTTCGCCATTTTAATCTGCCAGACCGCTTCTTTATATCTCTAATACTGTATTGCATCCTTCTGCTTATATATGCTACACTGAAAGGTGGAATCTTAGAAATGGTATTTATGCAAATTATGGACATAAGCTCTTTTAGGACAGTAGAATTACATTTAAATATTTACATTGAGCAATGCTCTTCCGCAAACAATAAGGACAAGGCCAGTTAGTCATAAATTAATACATAGCAATAACGCGCCATCTATATAATACAAATGAAAACACCAGAACGCGATTTTCTTTCTATATATCTATATCTATTGCCCCCCTCACCACTCTTCCAAATCTATATTATCATAACTTAAATATATATATATCTCCACGCTGACGAGCGCCAACAGCGCGAAACGCGTTCGTGGATGGCTTATCTTGATTTATCAAGAAATTGGGTTGGCCTAATATCAAGCAACAAGCGAAATCAATGTTTAGTTGATATCTGTTCCACCAGATGGCGCTCTGCCTTCTGAGAAGCATATGTGCTCCTGGTAAGGATATGTCTTTTTTATTTTTAATATAGAATATTATATATTTATTTTAATATATATAATAATTATCTATATCAGGAAGTAAAAATAAAACAGTGATGTAGCGGCTAAAGTGGTGAAATATGGTTTCTGAAATTATTGTTGTAATCACATTTTGTAGCGAAGAAAAATAATTAAATAGGCTTCCGAATTACTTTAAATATTTATTTAATTAGTTATATGATATATTTTAAATATAAAATAAAATTTGCTATGTACATGAGTCAAATCGACCCAGCACAGACACACACCGTTAGAACTAGAGGGGAGAACTGTGTTTTTCTACTTTCCACGTGGCGCCACTGGTTTCCCCGACCGATCCGTCCAGTCCAGATAAGAGGGAATACCAGGAAACTCTGTCCTCCTGACAATATTGTAGCGTAGTAATGGGTGTGACAAATGAATAATTAAGTGAAAGATTATTTATTTATGACGTCAGAACGACTAGGTGCTACAATAAACCTAACAAATTATATACAGATAGAGAATATTGAACAACCAAGCTATGGAACATATACAATGTGATTTCAGAGTTATATCCTGCTGTGTATTTTCTTTGATTAATTCTGACTTCACCAGATTGTTCCAGTTTTTGATGTGTTTTCTTAAATGTTGAATGCTCGTCTAGGGCAGGCAAACTGCGGCTCGCGAGACACATTCAGCTCTTTGGATGTGAAGCTCTTTATATAGTTCCATACGTAAATATTATTTATGTGAGTACTATTTATTGTTTGGCAAGAAAAATAATTGTGGCTCTTTAAATTTTGTAAATTGTAATTTTTGGTTTTGCTGAAACCTGGTCTAGCGTCATCTCTAACCGAATATTGTCTTTCCATTTAATATTGTCTTCGAAAATGAAGAGTTCATTCAATGTTTTTTTTTTTTAATTTTGTCTTTTTTTATGAAGATTATTGTTAAAATTTTTTGATGGTTCATTGTGACCGGCCATTTTTTGCACTAAATCGTGGAAAAGATACAGGCCTCTTGGAGTTTCATGTGAAGTCTGTCGAAGGTATATGTCGAGGATAAAATGTGGGTATCATCTGCAAATAGGTGTAGTGAGGTTTCTCTCACTTCAATACAAGGGAAGTCGTCTATCGAGGGTATATGTCGAATAGGGTTGGCCCAGTGACTGAACCTTGAGACTCCAGCAAGGATTTTTCTAGCTGTTCACATTTAATCTTTGGCATTTACCTTGCATTTTATGATCTTCGAAAAATTTTGCGTTATTTTAATGATATTGCTTTTTGCACATTTTGTAAAGAAGGGCCTCGTGCCAGACTTTGTCAAAATCTTTGGTTATATATATATATGAAAAAACAATAGAAAAAAAAAGATAAGTGGGTCAGGTGTTGATATTAAAAATAAAGAAGGCATCTCCTGACCACGAGCACATGTGCTTTTTAGATGGCAGAGCGCCATCTAGTGGATCAAAAATAAACTAAACGTTTATTTAGCTTGCTTCGTAATATTTGGCCAACCCAATTTCTTGATAAATCAAGAAAAGCCATCCACGAACGCGTTTCGCGCTGTTGGCGCTCGTCAACGTGGAGTAGGCTGTAACCACTGGGACCAAAAATATATTTGGTCCCAATGGCTTCTTGAGAAATCAAGAAATGGGTATTTAAGGCCAAGTTTGCGTAAAGACGCTTAACAGATGGAAAAACAATAGAAAAAATAAAGGATAATTGGGTCAGGTTTTGATATTAAAAATAAAGAAGGCATCTCCTGACCACGAGCACATGTGATTTATAAGGAACACATGCCTTATTTAATTTTAATATATATATATATATATATAAACACGGCTTCTTTTATTTGACTTAATTCCATGGCTTACCTTATTTTTTCAGTGATAACTAGCTGTTGCAATGTTGAGTGCTTTGCTTGGTAGTCAAAGTGTTCAGGTCTGAGTGGACTCTTTCCTTCAAAGAATTTTCTAAGTCTCTTTAATACTATTCTTTCAAATAATTTAGAGATGGCAGGTAGCAGTGAGATGGGCCTGTAGCTTTCTCTCTCATGTATTGATTTACGTTTTTTTAAGTGTAAGACAGATAATGGACGTATTCCATCTGTCAGAGAATTAGGCAATCTCCAGTGAGGCATTAAAGATTTCAGTTATTGATGCTAATATATAATTTGGGAGAAGTTTAAGGGATTTATTGGCTATTTCATCAAGTTCAGGAGCATTATTTATTTGGTAAGGTTTAAATAACAACTTTTATTTCACCAATGTTTGTTGGCTCTAATCCTATTTCTTTATTATTTTGCACATATTTATCCACATATTTACAGTATGTACGAGTAATTTTGGAATAGGATATATAGGGATAAGGGCTGAACTGTTTTTCATTGTTATTGGCAAACGATTTGGTTGCCTGTTTTGTGGTTAGTGTTAGAACTTTGTTTGTCTTCATGATTATGTCTTGTTTTACAGAGTTGTATAAGCGTTTAAAAGCTTCCAAATGGTTTGATCCGTGACGTTCAAAATTTCGATAAAGTAGTCCCAGCTAGTGTTGTCATGCCCTCTTGTTAGACTTTGAGATTCTCTTCGGGCTGTCATGTGGGTTAATTATCTCGGGGATCACTGGTTTCAATGTGAGGTAGGTATCTTGGTTCTAATTCTGGGTCCTTATATTTAGTTGATTCTCTCAGGTTTTTCACCATTTGTTCTTCAATGTATGTTATGGCCTCGTGTCTATTTTTGAAGATGTGTCTACGATAAATACGGGAGGTTTAGCGTTTTCCATTTTTACTTAAAAATGGTCCAATCTGTTATTTTGATTTTCACATTGGAGTATGAAATATTGTATTACAATACTGGGAGATAATCAGAGGTTGGTTTATGCAAGACCTTTGAGTATGTGCTTTGAGAAATGTTTTTGTCTATGGGAATACCAATGATATCTGGATGTGAAGCGTGAGTGGGTTTGTCGGGGTATATAACATCTAAGAACATGGCATCATTTGCATTTTGTAGCATTCTCCCTCTTTGACCGGATAACACCAAACACCCCAGGATTATATATCTGTTAATTAATCTGAGATTATAGCATAGAAATTGAATAAGATTTTGAACTCTCACGCATTTCTTGAGAAAATAATTTGGTAATAAATAGGAATTGTAGTTTTTGTTCAAAAATAATAAAACCAGGAATTATATTGTAGTGTAGAAAATTAAGTATTGGAATATCTTAAGATGTCAAAGTATTTATTGATGACGTCAGTACGACTAGTCGACAATTATCAACCAAACTATCTACTGCTAGAGAATATCGAGCAAGCAAGCTAGGCAACATATGATTTTACAAATATAAAGTAATAAATCTGTTTTAAATATTTTCATTGGATAATTAAATAATAATATATAAATTTTATATCTCCGCCCCATAGCCTCCTCCTATAAAGAGCGTCGACCCGATGCTCAGAAGAAGACTTACATCCTCAGTCTCAATAACTAGTAATAGGACCAGGGATATTTTCAGGTGTCCGCGGTGGATGTCTTCTTTCAGTTGAGATATCTTCTTCATGAGGACTTGGAAGGTATATATTTACGTCAAGGTAGCTTTTTGTTATTTCTACTGTGGTCGGCAAGGGAGGATTTTCTAACTTTGCGGCCTCATCTCCAATGTGGTCTATCATCTAGTTTTCATGGCGGGGCGTCCAGTTAGATCTTCTAGCAAGTGAGAAATGTTGTCTGTTTCGACCGGGATATGGGGTAGGGCTTCGGTAGCGAGTGAAAATTTGGCTCGATAATTCGTCTTGATTTCTTTGGAAAAATTCATTTCTCCTTTCCTCATTTTGTCTCTTCCTATCGCGACAATAGCGGACGACGTGACCTGGGCGTCCGCAGTAGAAACAGATTGGCTTTCTCACAGTTGTCCGCCATTCATTGGTGTCGCGTCTTCTTCCTTGTTTCTGATACTGAGTTGTAAGATGGGGAGTTCTAGGTTGAGTCTTGAATATAAAAGTGAATATACTTGTAGTATTTGATACCGGCCTAGATGCTAGGGGGGACTTATTGTAGGTTTTGATATAGGTGCCAAGGTCTTTACAATCTCCTCCCTCACTAAATCTTCAATGGCAGTGATTTTAGGCTCCTCTTGAGGAGAGCCCAATGCTTGATGTATCTCCTCTTAAATAATAAAATATGAATTATTTCTTCGCCACAATATTGTTGCCATTGCCTCTCTGCTATTTTATTAATTTCGATTTGGTTTGACATTGAATAAATTGAGAAAATGATTTTCTTAATTTATCCACCTCATCACAGTACAATTTCACATTTGTAACATTTTTACACATTAAATAAATTGTCGTGGAATTCTGAGGTTTGTCTTTCTTAATTTTCTACATTACAATATTCATAACATATATATACAAGTAAATATATTTTCAATATCTGTGATATTAATATTTTCAGCTAAAATTATTTACATTAAAACATTTTTATACTTATTTGTCAAGAGACATGGTAACTGGAGGGAGAAAGTCTTCGAGTTTGACATTCTGTATGTTATGTTTGTCCCTCATATGTTTGATGAAGTAATTCTTGAAATTACTCTTTGTTCTACATTGGGAGCAGTGGTAGGGAACAGTTTTATGGCTATCCTGGTGATGTTTGAGTTGAGAATTGGATTGGGTCCAATATCCACACTCCCCACAACAGAGGCTCTCATTGCAGGTATGGCTACCCAGGTCGGCCTCTCCACTAGCCACATACTTACACACCTTACACTTGAGTTCAGGGTCTGTGTGCCTTTTACGCTTGTGATTACTCAGAGAATTGCTATAGGAAGTATAGAAATTACATTGATCACAGATAAAGGGCTTTGAATTTGAATGTTTTCGCATGTGAACTGCCATTCCTTTTTTTAAAGCACAACTAAAATTACATTGATTACATGAGAAAGGTTTTTCAGCAGAATGGATAACTTTGTGTTGTATGACGTTACAGCTCCGGTTAGATCTGTAATTGCAATCTTTCCAATCACACATAAATTCCTTTTCGCCTGTGTGGGTCATCTCATGGTCTTTTAAATGACTCTTATATTGAGACTGGTATTTGCAGTATTTGCATGTTTTCTTCTGTCTGCCAGATTTTCTAGGTCTTTTGGTATTCATTTTAGTCTTTTAAAAATGCTTTAATAAGAAATATTATATATTTTTAATTATATATATTCCATCTATTCTATCTTCTCTGAGAGAGAGAGAGAGATTTAAAAATATTATTAAATAAACTTATATTGATTATTTGGTGTATAACATATTATATTTTATTTTAGAAATAATATTTGAATATTTATATTTATTTAACAAATTCATCAAAAAGCAATTATATGCACCAAAAATTCCATCCACGAACAATAGACAGATCTCAAGCCCGAATATGTTTTGCTCCCTACCTTACAGCTATGGCTGTGAAAGAATAGCCGGAAGTTTAAAAAAACACAATATTAAAAATATTATGAAATAAACTTATATTGATTATTTGGTGTATAACATATTATATTTTATTTTAGAAATAATATTTGAATATTTATATTTATAATATTTTTAAATATATTTTTAAAATAAGGCCTATTTTGGATTTTAATACGATTATTTATTAATCCGATATTTCGATGGATCAATCTTCCATCTTTTACGAGGTGTTTTGCCGTGAAGCACGCAGCAGGTCGCGTGCCCCAGGTAAGCCACTATACGTCTTCCAAGCTTATTGGGTGATAAACCATCTAATATATACATTCTAAACAGAGTATTTATTTGTATATTTATTTCACAGTTATTTTAATTTTTATGATATTTTATTTGTTTATTTTTATAATATATTATCATATAAAAAGTGACCTCTCCTATGTTAAAATAAAATTAAGCTCCTTCAGTATTGTGGCTTTGTCACCGAATAAACTCCGCTAGTTGGCGTTAACTATCAATAAATAGTGCTTAGTTTTAGCGTCTATTTTGACGGGAGAGATCACCTTTACTTTTATAGATGAACATCCCCCCTTCCGTTAAAATTTCATTTTCAATATACAGTAGAGCTTAGGTAATTCGAATGTCTTTAATTCAAATACAATTAAACCTGTCTATAACGCCCCCACTTGGGACTCACCAAAATAGGGTGCTATAGAGAGGGGATGCTATAGACAGGTCACTTTTAATGTAAATTTTTTACATTTTAATGTTTAAAATCAGGCGCTATAGAGAGGAGGGCGCTATAAAAAGGTTTAACTGTATTTATCTTTGTTCCTAGAATTTCCTATTAATATAATTTCCTTTTTTAATTAGAATTTTTGGATAATTCCAATATTATATATATTTGGTCCCTTGTGCTTCGGATTATGGAAGTTCGACTGTATTTTGTTCAAAGACACATGAATATGTTCTTATTAAAGTATCACATTGGGCGTCTCAAGAATTACAAATTTAAAATATGTAAAAGTTAATTTGTATATATAAAAATAGTATATATATCATCAATTTATTATCGTGATACTCCTGTTGAAGGACTGACAAGTCCGAAAGCTTGAAAATAAAAATTTGAACAAGAAACTCTTCTTTCTTATCTCTTGGGTAGTTAGCGACTGCTTTTACTGTAAGCGCACCACATGTCTACACATGTGAAAAGCAGTTCGACTTTACACTTACAAAAGTGCCAGAGCTCCTTTTGGTTACTTGCACTCGCTGGTGGGGTTGGACTTTTGCAAGAATCGGGGACAATTGGAGCATTTTTTTATACAGAAAAAGGAGTCCAATGAGGGAATCGAACCAGGGTCGTAGTGGTCGAAAACCAAACGGTTTAACCAGCCTTCCATCGACCCCCCGACAAGAAACTTAACCCTGGAAGTTTTATTTACTTTACAATAATACAAATGTGTAGGCGCTTTATCTAAAATATTTATGATATACTCCTATTTTAGAATGAGAAGAGTAACTCGTTTATTTTCTTGTAAAATGTTTTATTGGAGGCATTTCAATATAATAATGTATTGTAGAATGACGGTTTAACAAATTTTTATCGAAAATGTTTCTTTTGAAAGAAATTTGCGGTGAAAATTTGTCAAACCGTTGTTCTACAATCATAAGCAGCATTATATTGTATTATAAATAATAATTTACAGTTAAACCTGTCTATAGCGCCCGCTCTAAATAACGCCTTCCTCTCTATAGCGTCCGATTTTAAATACGTAGTACGATGCGAGATTTACATTAAAAGTGATTTGTCTATAGTACCCCTTTTCTATAGCATACTATTTTGGTGAAAGGGGGCTCTATAGACAGGTTTAACTGCGTATATATATATATATATATATATATATATATATATATATATATATATATATATATATATATATATATATATATATATATAGAGAGAGAAGAATTTCAAATCATATAACTTTAAAATGAAAAATTAAATATATACACATTTATATGAATAATATTTGTTAAAGCATCATTTAAAGGCAAACATTCACTCTAGGAGAACCTGGGCAAAGCAGTTTCTATATATAAAAAATAATATTTAACTTAAATATTTACTTAACTAAAAATCTATACTTTATATACATATACAATGGGGTAAAAACCACTCGGTTAAAAATCTGGGAGTTGCCCTTCTATTCGAATTTTTATACCTATTTAAATCAAATGGGTCATGGTTCTATTATTTAAAAAGTGACAATTTTTTTTTAAATTCCGAAAATTAACATTGTAATCGCGAGTGAGTATGTTAAAAAATTCTGAAAGTAATTTTTATAGATATTGCATTTATACAATTCAAATAAATAAAATATGTGCTACTGGGTAGTTGGCGACTTCTGTACGCTCCAGGAACCTGGGTTACTTAAATAAATAATATGTGCTATTCTGGTGCTTGGTTAGTCTTTTTTCTTGGTTGAAAATATGACAAAAACCTCTTCCAGTCTTAACTCTATTTTCTGTTGAAATTTCAGCCAGAATAGTTACATATTGAGAACGTGCATAGCTTATTTTATGTCCTATTGGATTGTAGGATCCGAAGTGCAAATAAGAATACGCTTTGCGTGTATATTTGTAAACACTTCTTGTAAGAAACATCGATGTTTTTAATTAACCCCGTTAAAAAGTGATTATCGCTTTAGAAGCTTGAATTTTAAAAATTACAAAATAAACTCATTATGATAAATATACAAGAACTTGTATTAAAAGAGTACTCACATATTTGCATAAGAACTTTTTGATCTTTGTATCATATGGAAAATTATGCTTGATCAAATTCTTTATAAGTAAATTTGAAAGTGGTGTAAGAATAGATTGTTTTCTGAATTGGCACACACCTGTTTTGTTATTAATTATTTAATATTCAGAGGCACAAGTGAGATAACTAATGCTCACAAATTCATGCATTCAGCTGCTGAAAAACTCCATAAAGCGTAAAATCATCTATTTGTTAGTCAAATTGTGGGTGGCATATGATATGAAATAACATTTTCACTAGGCAAATTTTGAACTCTCATGAAATATGAAAGGAAACAGAAGATAATTGGAAATAAATATACAGCTTAACCTGTCTATAGCGCCCCCTCTTGGGACTCACCAAAATAGGGTCCTATAAAGAGGGGGTGCTATAGACAGGTCACTTTTAATGTAAATCGCATCGTACTACGTATTTAGAATCGGGTGTTATAGAGAGGAAGGCGCTATTTAGAGGGGGCGCTATAGACAGGTTTAACTCTATATTTAAAATATATAGTTTTATTTCAAATTAATTTAACAGACATTATATATATGTCAGATATATTTTACATATCAGCAATATTTATACTTCTCTGAAATTATTCAGAGTTAAAAATATGTTTTCTTTGATTATCAAGAAACAAGGTAACTGGAGTGACGAAGTCTTCTATTTTGATGTTCAATACTTGATGTTTGTTTCTCATATATGCGGTGAAGTAAGTCTTGGACTTACTCCTCATGCCAAAGAGGGACACATGTTATGGATCTCCTGGTGACGGATGGACCTGGACTGGATCCTGTACCCACACTCCCCACAACAGAGTCTCTCATTGCAGCTGTGGCTCCTCAAGTCAGCCTCTCCACAGGCCACATACTTGCACAGCTTGCACTTGAGCTCAGGTTCGATGTGCTTGCTGCGCTTGTGATCATTCAGAGTTGCATAAGGAAGTTTTGAAATCATATGTGAATTTGGGCTGATCTCTTTTTTTTTTATAGTTGTTTGCTAATAATTTGGCTGCTTCTTCTCTGGTATATGTAAGCACATTGATCGTTTTCAGGATTTATTCTTTCCTTTAAGAGTTATATAAGCCTTTATTGGCTCTTCATATGGTTTTATCGGCTAGGCTTGTCGTGATCTCTTGTTATTTCCGAGATTCTCTCCGGGCCATTATGTAGGCTAATTTATCTTTGGAATCAGATTTTTATTTTTTTTTATAATTTGGTTAATCGCATTTTATCTTTAATATGACAAGGGTATCTGTGTTTCAATCATGGGTCTTCATAATTTGTTGATTCTCTCGGGTTTTGCACTATTTTCTATTCAATAGGTTATACTAATCTTCTACTTATACTAATACTTCATATTAATTTTTGAAGATTTGTCTAGGATAAGTGCGCGAGATTCAGCGTTTTCCATTTTGTACTTGAAAATGGCCCAATCTGCTATTTTGATTTTCACATTGAAGTAGTAGATTTTGTTACCTTTTAGTAAAAGTTATACTAAGAGTAGTACAAGTTATACAAAGAGATAATATCAGAAGTTAATTCCTGCAAGACCTTTGAGTATATGCTTTGAGAAATTTTTTTTTCAAGGCGATATCAATGATATCTGGATATTAATCATGAGTGGGTTTGTCGGATAGCTTAATTCTAGGTGCCTCTTAGATTATTGGGGGTGGATTCTCAAGCGAGGTTTTTGAAGTTTAGATATCTTTCTAGAATGATTCGAATGTATGTTAAGAAATTTTTATAAATATAAATTTGGCTAGATAGGTGATTGGTAGCATGAATACAGATTCATACTTGAGCCATTTTAATATTCAATAAAATTCCGGATATTTACAGACTTAAGTCAGTGACATGAACAGGGAAATAACTGTACAGCTTGTAGATCAAAAATGGCAGTTTGACCATCTTCTTCGACGATTTGATATTCCAGAGGGTATTGTAGTTGGGGAAACTTCATTTTGTGAAATAGTTCAAGCCACGTTTCAGAGACTAGCGCTATATCAATAAAGTGGTCGTTTGAAAATACTGAAAATTATTTATTTTTCCGAGACTGTAAGCTTTCAAAGCCTTTTTAATAGTTTTTTATAAGTTAATTTATATAATATATAATCTAAATACAGTTAAACCTGTCAATAACACCCCCTCAAAATGCGCTTTCCTCTCTATAGCACCCGATTTTATATACGTAGTACGATGCGATTTACATTCCATGTGACCTGTCTATAGCACCCTATTTTGGTGAGTCTCAAGAGGGGGCGCTATAGACAGGTTTAACTGTATATAATCTATTGGTAGTTTTCTAGAATTATTTTAACATGTTGGCTATTATTGCAGGGTCACTGAGAGTTCTTTCGATAACACTCTCTTGTTAATTGACTTTGGTGCCTGCAGGAGGATTGAAGGGTTATTTTTGATATCAGGAATTCTGTTCTTGTTTTGAATGGGTTGGGGCATTTCAGAAGGGGTTGGACCTTTTGGGATGGTTTATATAAAAAGGGTACCTAAATGTGTTAAGGAAAAAAAATCTCAAAATATTTCAAGAGATTGCTCCCTCTTTATCAATTTATTGTGATACTTGTGATACACAATAAATTGATAAAGAGGGAGCAATCTCTCGAAATATTTTGAGATTTTTTTTTCTTTACAGATTTAGGTACCCTTTTTATATAAACTTAATTAAAAGAGAAAACGAAAATATAACGTGGTGAGTTTCTTTTTATTGAAAATACAAGCTTTCAAGCAAAACGCTTTTCTTCAGGTAATCCAAGAAAATGTGCGGAGAGGTATATACACCCAACTAAGTAAGATTTGAATATTGAAGCGGAATTGCCACGAACAAGCACGTATCAACACACCTAGAGAGCGAGCGAGAAATCCAGTTTAAAATAAGTTTAAAATAAATAAAATATATACATAAATCGGGAAAACACTTGAGGTTAAAATTCCTTATGCGGGATCCATGCTATTACAAAAAGCTATGTACTGCGGGGGTAGTTCAATTTTCCTATTGTGTTGATACGTGCTTGTTCGTGGCAATTCCGCTTCAATATTCAAATCTTACTTAGTTGGGTGTATATACCTCTCCGCACATTTTCTTGGATTACCTGAAGAAAAGCGGATTGCTTGAAAGCTTGTATTTTCAATAAAAAGAAACTCACCACGTTATATTTTCGTTTTCTCTTTCAACTTTTAAAACGTGGCTAAAGTATGTCTGATAAACTTAATTGATGGATCGCTTTTTGACTCAAACCTTTGAAATAGATTGTTCTTTTTGTCATTATGGGTGGTTCATATTATTTCGGTTGTGTATCATTCTATTTATCTTTCTGTTTAGTGGGCAACCACACGCCAACTAGCCGTTTACAGCCCCTGTCAATTTACACATTTTGGTGAGACTTTTACTTACTTGGTACATTCAGATGTAAAATGGTCCTCTCAGTATTTTATGCATTTAGGAGTATTTATGCATTTAAATTGAGAGTATCCAAAGTTTTGGCACTGGTAACATTGGCCAGGATCTTTGGAAGCCCTCTAGACTTCGACTTTTCACTTTATTCCATAATGGTAGGGATGTTTTTATAAATCTTATACAGTTAAACCTGTCTATATAGCGCCCCCTCTAAATAGCGCCTTCCTCTCTATAGCGCCCGATTTTAAATACGTAGTACGATGCGATTTACATTAAAAGTGACCTGTCTATAGCACCCCTTCTCTATAGCACCCTATTTTGGTGAGTCTCAAGAGAGGGCGCTATAGACAGGTTTAACTGTATAATTTTTATTATCTCATTAATTTATTGAGGAAACATTTTGAGAATTGAATATAAATAAAGTTATATTTTTTATTTCCAAAAATATTTTACCTAGGATATATATATTACCAGCGGATGTACCCGGCTTCGCCAGGGTTTTATCCGAGTAAAGGTTTGTCTAACGAATATTTGTTAAAACAATTCTCTATAAACTTATAAAAAAAATAATAGATATATTTTGATAATTTGAAACTCGTAAATTTGAATCTCTCGATAAAGGGAACATTTTTCCCCGGTCCCTTGAAAAATACTCGATAAGTTGAATAAAATCAATATTAATTGGTTCCCTCGGTAATCGGAAGTTAAAGGAATAGTATCTTGCCTTGGAATTGTATCATTATTCTTGTCTCAAATAAATTTCCGTGTCATCCTGAATTTTGTCTTTCCTAATTTTCTACATTACAAAATCATCGTTTTATCTAGTGAACATTTTCCCCCGGTTCCTTGAAAAATACTCGATAACTAACTTTGACTTGTGCGCAATTAATAGGTAGAAAATCTTACTTTTGATAAATAATCTTTAAGATTATAAACTTAGTGATAATAAAACTCATAGATAAAAAAACTTGTTATCATCGTCGCAATGTGGGCGCTGCTTGCGAGTTAAATCTACAAATCTGCAAATAACTCTAAGGATATTCAAGATATTCAATAAATTATTTTTCAGAAACCATAGATAGATTTTCAAATCTGTGTTTATTTGTTAAAAAAAATTCATTATTTTAGAATAATATTCAATATTAACATAAAATTTATTCGCTCTCCTTGTTTAATTCTCTAAGTCCTTTAGTATAAAAAAAGCATTAAAATAAATATAATATTTTAAAATTTATATCGTTGAAAAAGAGAAAATGGAATTATATGGAAAATACGAATATATTAGTGAAATTAATTCTGGAGCTTTTGGAACTGTTTGGAAAGCCGTTTCAAAATCAAAGACGACGAAGGTTTTCGCCATAAAAGTTAACGATGAACTAGCAATCAATGAAGTTGATATCCTTAGACAGTCACAAGGACAACATGTAGTTGAATTGTTTGAAGATTTAGTAACAGAAGAGAACAAACATATTATTGTGATGGAATATTGTCCTCTCGACTTGTACGATTTTTTGGAATATAAAAAAATTATCAAAATATCTCTGGGAGAAATGCGACACATATGGTGGCAAATTGCCTCAGGAATCAAGCATATCCATGATCTAGGAATCATGCATCGTGATGTGAAACCAGAAAATATTCTGGTAACTTCTGGAGGAGATTGTAAATTGGCTGACTTTGGTTGGGCTTGTGAACATCGCGATGAAGAATTGCAAGACACCTATTTTGGATCGGTTTCCTACAATGCTCCAGAGATTTTATATGGAAATTCATATTATGATTACAAAGTAGATACTTGGAGCATGGGAATTGTTTTTGCCGAGCTTTATCTGGATTACCCAATTATTGAAAGCGATGATAATGAGCGTGCCCTAGCTGAACTCCAACAAATATTTGGAGAGAACAAAGTGAGACAATCCATAGATCCAAATTTGTCTGAGGATATTTCTCCTGACAATTTAGATATTTTTAGAAATATTCCACACTTAGCTCGTAAGCTTGTGCTAAAGCTCTTGGAATGCAACACTACCAAAAGATTCTCCGCTTCTCAATGCCTTGAGCATAGGTTTTTCTCTGGCAGAAGAATCCCACCAATTGAAAACGTTAAAAAAATCCTTGCGTTGAAGAATCAGAATAATTAAAAAGTCCTTTTATTCAACAATTATCAAATTTCATAACAGCTTAATGATAGAATTAGGTCTATAAATTTAATCGACACAATGTATATATGCTTTTATTATATTTAAAACAGGCTTAAAAATGTTTAAAATAAATATTCCAAACACTATACATATATTATGCTTAAATTATTATTAAATTTTAATTTGTATTCTCGATTGTGAACCAAACAAATAACCAAGAATTTCTAGTCTTAATATTTTTATTTTTTCTTTATTAAATTTCCCAAAGGCTTCAAATCTGGATTATTGTTCAAAATATATATTTGCAGGTTAAAAAAAAACTATATTTTTATTTACAAGTTCCTAATAAATATGTTGATCATTATTTATATACCTTATTATCAAAATGCGAAATTATTTTAAAGGCGTAAAATTCTTTTTTAAAAATAAACAATTTATACTGCCCTTACTGCAATGGAAAAATTAATGGGAGGGCCTGGCTCATCAGTGGTGAACCCTCCCAGCGGTTTCGCCAGTTTAATCTACCATTAATTTTTCCATTGCAGTAAGGGCAGTAGAAATTGTTGAATTTCAAAAAGAATCTTACACGCCTTTAAAATAATTTCGAATTTTGATAACAGATGGCGCGCTAGTGCATCATACCTTATTATGCATAAGGATTGTTATTCCACTTCTTTATTTGAAATATATCATCTATTTTTTTTTTTTTAAGATTTTATATATAAATATACAGAAGCATAGATAGCCTCTGCCGTCAAAATAAACCTCAATATTCGACGCCATCTTTTGACCGTCGCCGCAAATAGCGGCCTCGAATCAATGACAAAGCCACAACACCAGCAAACTGAGAACGTCCATCTAGAGATTTTGAAATAAAATTAGTTGTTTTTTAATACTGCGACTTCAAGATTAATAGCTAAAAAGCCCATCAAGAGACAAACAGAAAATTATTTAATTTTTATACGTTAAAAAACAGAAAAAAATCTAAAATTTGTTCTTTATAGAAATATTCACCTGTTCTCAATGTATATGTTATTTTATATATTTAGGATTTCTGCAATTTGACATTATTTTCATTGTTTCTCTTATTCTCCATATTGTTAACTTTATAAAATTTGCTTTTTAAAAAAAAATAAATTATGTTAATTTTATTTACAAACTGTCTTAAATGGCCTCGTTTTTAAAGGATTCCTTTTGTACGCGTTCAAAGAACGTTCACACTCAAAGTGAATAATTTGAATTCAATTTATAGTTATAAGGTATTATCGATAAAATATTTTAAACTATACAACTTTATTTATAATTGAATACTTTGTTAAAAAAGTAAGTATTTATGTATAAGTCTGTTTAGGGTTGGCTTTTGAATGTCTAAACCAGGGGTGGCGAACCTTTTTATATTAGAAGGCCAATTTTCATTTTACCATTTTTGAGAAGACCGCATATTTATATATACACACATATAAATATTATATAATATATGACATTCGTATTAGATATTTTCAATAAAATAATGAAAGTAATTGAAAACTGCGAAACAAAAATGATAATTTTGAATTTAAGAAAAGGCCACAACTTGGGCAAGAAAAGGCCACATGCGGCCTTAAGGCCGCACGTTCGCCACCCCTGGTCTAAACCAATATTGCAAAATTTCGCTTACACGCATGAGAGGTATGGAAAGTACATTAGGCTTTTCAGAATTTTAATTTGGGTTATTTAGATAGATGCTGAGTTAATTCGTTTAAATCATAATCAGAAATGGATTAGAAAATATAAATCAATCTCTGATCAAAACTATTTCTATTATTATACTCTCAAGATTTTTGCCACGACTGCATTACCATAGGATAATCCTCAAGATAATCAAAATCAGCAGAAAATCTTATTATTTCCTAATATATATATATATATATATTTAAAGAGACAAAGGCCGCCTCTCCTGTCAAAATAGACGTCAAAACTAGACGCCATCTATTGACCGTCGCCACAAACTAGCGGCCTCAGGTCGGTGACAGGCACATTTACCATCACAATACCGATATCTCAGAAGAAATCAATAGATCAATTTTATAGGTTCTGGATGCCCTAAAATTAAAATAGACATATTCCATAAAATAGTTAAATTACAAACCAATTCAAAATTTTCAGTTATAAATATATCAACGCTGCGCGCGTTTGTTTTTTGTAAATATTTCTGGTGGGATAAAGTCGATATTATAGTAAGCCCGTTGAAGAGCGATTAACGCTTGAAAATTAGCGTTTTTTAAAATAAAAAAGATACTCATTGTGAGAATATAATTGTAATTTTAAAACTTTAGATTTGTTGAAATTGGCATTTGGAAATGAAAATGTAAATAAGCCCACCACATTTAGATGGTTTTCACGATTTAAAAATGGAATGGAATCAGTGAAAGATGAGAAGCGTGTTGGACGTCCAACAATTCTGCACAGGAACCCTGAAAAGGTGAGCCAAATTTCAAATTTGATAAAAGGAAATCCACGAATAGGGTTACGGGACATTGAGGAAGAAACAGGGATATCAAAATCATTTGTTAAATCGATAATTAAAGAAGACTTGCAGTTAAAGAAGACACCTTCAAAATTTGACCCTAAAATGCTAACAATCCAACAAAAGGAGAATCGCGTTGAAGTTGCCAAAAAAAAAAAATGCTTGAAATGGTGGAAGAAAACCCTAATTGGAAGGAAAAAGTAATAACTGGAGACCAGACATGGGTTTATGGGTATGACCCGGAAACAAAACGCCAATCCATGGAGTGGAAAGGAAAAGATGAACCAAGAACGAAGAAATCCCGACTTTGCAAGTCAAAAAACAAAGTCTTATTGGTCACGTTATTTGACATAAAGGGAATTGTGCATAATGAATATCTAGAGGAAGGTCAAACAATCAATAAGGAGTCTTATTTAAACATTATGAGACGTGTACGTGAATCAATTCGTCTGAAAAGAAGTGAAATGTGGAGTTCCAAAAATTGGATTATCCATCATGATAATGCACCACCACACACCGCTACATCTGTACTGACTTATTTGGCTAAACACGGCATCCAAATATTTCAACACACAACCTACCTATTCCTCAGACCTAGCTTCAAATGATTTTATTCTCTTTCCAAAACTCAAAATGGCTCTAAAAGGAAGGAGATTTGACACTAGAGAGTCCATCATAGCGGATTCGAAAAAGGTCTTGAAGAACATCCCGAAAGATGCCTTTTCTAAACGTTTTAAATCATGGGAGAAGAGATGGAAATTATGTATAGATGCGGGAGGGGACTATTTTGAAAAATACTAATAAAAATATTTTTAATCATTCTATTTTTTCTTTATTTTTGACCAGTCTCATTATTTATTGGACACACCTTGAATATGTTCCATAGCTTGGTTGTACAATATTCTCTATCTGTATATAATTTGTTAGGTTAATTGTAGTCACATAGTTGTTCTGACGCCATAAATAAACAATATTTCACTTAATTATTCATTTTTCTAGTCACATCCATTTTTACGCTACAATATGATTACAACAATCATTTCAGAAACCACACTTTAGCCGCCATTGCTGCTTTAATTTAAATTCCTGATAAATTAGGAAAGTTACACTCTGAGAGAATTATATTCCCGATAAAATCCTTGAAGTTGTCCTTATAATAGAATATTCATGTTATTTGAAATATAATATTATGAGTGGAAAAAGGCGTTCGGACCTTCCCAAGTTATTCGAATTTATGTTATAGACCCTTGGCAGAGCTGACTGCTACAGGGCGCGTCCCCATGTGGCGGATAGGAGAACGACCTTCAAATATGAACCAGGCCAGCTGAGAAACAAACAGAATAACTCAGACCGATAAGCAGTCGCGGACCAACAGCAGCATTGTTAGAAGAGGAGTAAGACCTCTTTAAAAATCCTGAATTCATCTGACTCGGTTGATAGACCTCAGCAAAGGTTTCTCTCCAGGGACACGGAGGAGCTGCATCTGTACTGATGTTAGAGTCGGCAGCAAAGGCTTCCATGTTAGGAACGGCCTCAAACTACAGGCAAAGTCAGACTTTCACTAAAGTATGTTTGGATAATGGTGCCATGATCAATGAAAGCTGCACCCTACACCCCATTCCATTAGATCAGCTCGATGAGCATGGACTCATGAAATTTGTGTAATCTTTGCACAAGGGGATAAGAAACAACAACAATGTTATAGAAGATGCTTATAAATAAAACTCTCACTCTCCAATATTCAAAGTGTTATGTTCTAAATCTATGGTCAAAAATAAAAGAATAGTCAACGATAAAATAAAATACATTTAAAAATAAATAAAATATTGGAATTTTTAGATTATATAATATATAAATGTATTTGAGCCAAGCATGTCAAACTCAAATCCTAACACGGGCCAAATAAAAAAGTAATAAGATTATGTGGGCCGCAAATGTTCGTCAGCAATTTTTCGTTTAGTTTTACTGCCACTTGGTTTTGATGAAGACATATTGAATACAAAGGTCTGAAAAAAAAAATAGTAATCGCTAACACAAAATAATAAAACGTTTTAATTAATATTTTATTTTTTTTTAATTAATATTTTTTAACTTACCAGACACAGAATAACTGCACAAATTATTGAACATAACTTGAAAAAAAAAAAGTTTTCTAGTACTCCGAAAGAATATTTTCTTTAAACTTTAAGGCACACAATACTTATGGCGATGTACGTACGTTATGTATGTAGGTATAATATTATCAAAACTTACGACTTATGTATGGCGACCAGTGGTTCGTTATTAATAAATAAATTATGTATAATTACAATTTTTAAAGATTAGGCTACAGATTTTTAATAATTTTTTTTTTATTTATAAAAATTTTTTAATCAAAATATTTTGTCTGATGGGCCGCAAATTTATTCGTTGTGGGCCGCATGAGGGCCGCGGGCCGCGAGTTTGACATGCTTGATTTGAGCTAATATAGATTTAGAAGAGATGTACGAGATGCAATATATATAAATATAAAGAAAACAAAGAATTATTCGCGTTTCGGTGTTTTCTTTTGTATTAAATAGATGGAGCTATGTATTAATTTATGCCTAACAGGCTTTGTTCTTATTGTTTGCGGAAGAGCATTGCTCGATGCAAATATTTAAATGTAATTCTACTTTCTTAAAAGAGCTTATGTCCATAATTTACTTAAATACCATTTCTAAGTTTCCACCTTTCAGTGTAGCATATAAAATCAGAATGATCCAATACAGTATTAGAGCTCTAAAGAAGCGGTGTGGTGGATTAAATTGGCGAAACTGCTAGGAGGGTTCACCACTGATGAGTCAAGCCCTCCCAATATATTTTTCATCGCAGTAAGGACAGTAGAAGTTTGATTTATTTGTGAAAAGAAACATTCGCGTTTTGGTGTTTCCTTTTGTATTATATAAAGAAATTGTTAGAGATATAAATAATTTTTCCCAGTAAGGCTAACTCAAATATACAGTTAAACCTGTCTATAGCGCCCCCTCTTGGGACTCACCAAAATAGGGTGCTATAGACAGGTCACTTTTAATGTAAATCACTTCGTACTACGTATTTAAAATCGGGCGCTATAGAGAGGGAGGCGCTATTTATAGAGGGCGCTATAGACAGGTCACTTTTAATGTAAATCATTTCGTACTACGTATTTAAAATCGGGCGCTATTTAGAGGGGGCGCTATAGACAGGTCACTTTTAATGTAAATCGCTTCGTACTACGTATTTAAAATCGGGCGCTATAGACAGGTCACTTTTAATGTAAATCATTTCGTACTACGTATTTAAAATCGGGCGCTTTAGAGAGAGAGGCGCTATTTATAGAGGGCGCTATAGACAGGTCACTTTTAATGTAAATCACATTGTACTACATATTTAAAATCGGGCGCTTTAGAGAGAGAGGCGCTATTTATAGAGGGCGCTATAGACAGGTCACTTTTAATGTAAATCACTTCGTACTACGTATTTAAAATCGGGCGCTATAGACAGGTCACTTTTAATGTAAATCATTTCGTACTACGTATTTAAAATCGGGCGCTTTAGAGAGAGAGGCGCTATTTATAGAGGGCGCTATAGACAGGTCACTTTTAATGTAAATCACTTCGTACTACGTATTTAAAATCGGGCGCTATAGAGAGGGAGGCGCTATTTAGAGGGGGCTCTATAGACAGGTTTAACTGTATATATAAATATATGTTAATTCTTTAATTTTTACCTTCAATAAAGGAGATATTTATTTTATTGGGTTGATGCAAAAATAATGGGCAATTTGTAGTGACTAGCAATAACTCGCTAGAAGCAAACCTTTATTAATCAAAATAAAAACCATTGGCATCGATACATCTTTGCCAACGAGAATTGGTATATTCCAGTTTTATAAAAATCTGGAGTTCGGGAGGCAATGAATTCATTGAAGGCCGTTTCGGCATCACCTTGGTTTTTAAAGCATTTCTCACCCAGATTGCTCCCCATCCCCTCTAAATGGGGTTTCCTCCTCACTCATGTACATATATAACCTTTTAGGGGAATCCCCTTGTAAGACAATAGTGTCTTAATAAAGGTTTTTGTTGTTGGTGCCTTTCTCACCAAGGAAGTTGGCGAGGTGCTTAAAAAAGTAGTAGGCGAGAGGTCGGGCGAGTATGGAAGTGAAGAGAGTGATAATTGTGATTCACCCAACAAGGTTGATAGATATCTATGGATAACATTGTTTTCCTCATTCCCCTCAGTGAATATCAGAATATTCCCAAGAAAGTATTTTCCACAAGCCATATCAACTACTAAAAGCTGAATGATTAAGAAGTCAAAGTGATCAAGTCTTTAAAAATATCAAAATTTAATATGGTCTCTAATACATTACTTTAAAAAAAAAGTTTATTAAATTAATAAGAAAAGCATATAAAATATTTTTTATGATGTGAATTAATATTTTATCACACACGTAAGAATGTTATTTATTCCATTAAAATTTACAAAAATTTGAAAATAGAAATGATATAACAACATTCACTTCAAGGAAATTAAGTTAACTGGCACATTTTGGAAAATGAAAATTCGTAAAATGTGATACTCTTAAAAGAAAATCAATTAAGTTTCCAAAATGGTTGTCCTTCCTTTTTTATTTATCCTAAGTAAACGTGTTACAGGCCATTATAATCATGGTGGGGTTGAACTTTTGCAAGAATCGGAGGCCATTGGAGCACCTTTTTATCTTTCCTTGAAACAAATATATCATATTTAGATAAATAATATATATTTTTGCGTTTATTCAATACACACACTAACAATGGTATAATTGACAACGTTGTTTTGCTTCAAAAAGGATCTAATACTTTTGAAGAAAAAAAACGGGTAGGGTCAAGACTACACATCTATAGTTGCTAACATTTTTAACAAAGCATATTTAAAAATGGCTAAGCTAGTGCTGCAAATATCTGAGTGGGGTCAAAAATGAATCAGAAAAGAGAAGCAAGATATGATAAAGACCGCCATGACAATGTGAAAGGGCTTAGTGGTAGCAATCCATGGCCATTAGCCAAATGTGTGTCTATGGAAACAATGGTACCATGGCTGCAATATCTGGTCATTGGTGCAGACCGAGATTTTGACAAAGGCTACGATGCCAATTTGGAAAGTCCTGCAACATCTGGCGCAAAGACAAAGATCGCGATGCCAATATGAAAAGCCTTGCACCATATCTGCAACATCTATATGTTGGTCAAATACACAAATAAAAAGGAACCAAAATGGCGTCTTGGTTATAACATTTGATGAAAAGAAAATTCCTTTTTTGAAACCAAAAATAAACTTTCTATCAATCAAGTCTTGACTTAATGAGATCGAAATTGAAATTGTTCATTACAGACATTCCATTTATGTAAATATAAAAAAGCTTTGATCAAAAGTTATTACAGTCGAACTTGGATAATTCGAACCCCAAGGGACCATAAAAAAATTCGAATTATCCAAAAATTCGAATTAAAGATGTTAAATTATTTATATAGGAAATTCTAGGGACCAAGATAAATATTCGAATTAAAGAGGTTTTCGAATTAAAGAAGTTCGAATTATCCAAGTTCTAATGTATTTATATATCATTTTAATTGAATGGGCCATTGATCTATTATTTGGATAACTCAGGTTCCTGAAACAAACTCACATTCTACTATTCAAAATGATTCAATAAACACATTGTCATATTTGCATTGCCATCGTGAATAATCCCTGCCCAGAAGTCCTCCTCTACGTGGCGGGCGGGAGAAGCAGCATAAGTAAGGGACTGTCCTGTAGTACGGTGTCGTGAGCCCCGAGCTGCTACGGTAACCGTGAACAGGTAACTGTTAAATATGGCTAACTAATGGGGCAATGACACCCTCCCTTTCCATGGAATGCACAAGACACCACCACTGTGATCCATAAGTAAGGGACTCCCCTGTAGTACGGTGTCGTGAGCCCCGAGCCGCTACAGTAACCGTAAACAGAGAACTCTGAAATGTGGCTGACTAACGGGGGCAATGGCATCCCTCTTTCCATGGAGCAACAAAATCTGAAATTGACGATACATGCTACTGCGTCCGAGGGAGCCGACGCGCTGGGGCCTGCAGTCCAAGGAACCAGTGGGAAATATGCTACGAGGACCCTGAAATTTGGACAAGACACCACATCATGAATAATCAAGTAGTATTCAAATTTTCAAAACTAAAACGTTGAAATAAAACATGAAAATACATCTATATATATCTGACTTGAAGCGTCTGTATAAATAAATATCAATAGATTTTTTAGTTTATTTATTTAAGAAAATCAGACGAGTACTCTTTCTAAATTAAAACAATTTGAAACAAATGATATTTTTAGTTATGCAAATATAAGGAGATTGCATAGAGGACTCATTCATTATATACACTGCGTGACATTGAAAATTGAACACCAAGAAATGGTGGCCAGAAAATTATGCAAATTTCAGGGTAGACGCGCCTAACCGAGTTATGCAAATGATGTAAAATGCGCAGCTCTCGTGCGCACATGGAGTAAGATATAAGGGAAGGAACTTGCAGAAAGGACAGTATTCGTGTCGTTATTTCTTCAAGGAAAATCATTGTAGAAATTTTGTTCTTGTGTCAAAAGACACGTGTAATAACAGAGAATGCCAGGTCATCGTAGACGGAGGCAGTTCAAGCAGAGAGACGCTTTTACGAGGGGCATGGTGATCGGACTGAAAAGGGCAGGTTGGTCCATACGTCAAATCGCAGCTGATACACACCTTGGTGCGTCCACGGTGCACCGACTGTGGAGAAGATGGTTGGAACAAGGAAATGTGGCAATTTATAGGAATGTCGGTGCAACCAGAGTGACGTCAGCACGTGTGGATCGGCGTATCCTTCGACAAGCAGTGGCGGCCCCACAAGCCACTTGTACCGCCAACCTGCAACATGTGCAAGACACCCTAGATCATTCCATCTCGACCAGAACCATTTCCCGTCGATTGGTTGCTAATGGCTTGCACTCATGCCGTCCGCTAAGAAGACTGCCATTGACCCCACCGAATAGGCGCAAACGTTTGGAATGGTGCCGGGCTAGATCGACGTGGATGACGGAATGACACAGGGTCGTGTTCTCAGATGAGTCGCGTTTCTGCTTGTCCAGTGATAGTCGCCGTGTACGCGTGTGGCGTCGACGTGGAGAAAGGTCCAATCCGGCAGCAATTGAGGAACGCCCCACCGTGCGACAACGTGGAATCATGGTTTGGGGCGCAATCGCGTATGATTCCAGGTCACCTTTACTTCGTATTCAGGGCACTATGACGGCCCAACGATACGTTGATGATGTGCTGCGACCGGTGACACTCCCCTACCTTCAAGGGGTACCCAATGCCCTTTATCAGCAGGATAACGCCCGACCGCACACTGGTCGCATTAGCCAACAAGCTCTGCAAGATGTACAGATGCTTCCCTGGCCACCGTACTCTCCTGATCTCTCACCAATCGAGCACGTCTGGGATATCATTGGACGCCGTTTGCATGCCTTGCCACAGCCGCGTTCAGAAGATGAACTGTGGCAAATGGTTGAGAGGGAATGGAGAGCCATCCTTCAGGACGCCATCCGTACTCTGATTGACTCTCTACCTAGACGTGTTGCTGCGTGCATCGCCGACCGCGGTGGTCCTACTTGCTACTAAGCCGACGCCGTTCTCGCTCTGTATTATGACTATCATTTTGAAATAAAGATCACTTATTGTTCGTCCCTGTCTCTCTCTGTCTGTCGAGTTTCATCACTTTCTGGCCACTATTTCTTGGTGTTCCATTTTCAATGTCAAGCAGTGTATATTGAGTTAGTAGGTAAAGAATTTAGTTACACCTAACATTTTGCTAATCTGATTCGTAATGTTACATAAATAGGATTTAAAATTATTTAGGAAGATATTCCCCAAATAATGTATAAATTAAGGTGAAACATCAATTAGGTTTAAACAGGCTATCATTCTATACACGTTCTTTGTATGAGTGGGCAATTTGTTTTGTTAGTATAATAACACTTTAGATAATATAAAAATCCTATTATAATATAGTGGTAATATTTAACATTGATCATAACACTACACGATGAAAACATATAATTATTATTTTGGTACTATATATATATATATAAACTTCTTGAAACATTTTATCTCTTTAGATATAACCGGATTCATGTAGCTTACTAAAAATCATATTTTAGTTCAATTCACATTTTGTAAATACATTCTAGACTTTCTACAAAACTTGGATCTCTAGTGTTTTCATGCGTTGAATAATGTAAATAACTTATGTAAATAAACTTTTCTCCTTGTTTGGCGCAAGTATCCCTTGCAGGATATAGCGCTTTGGGAATAAAATAATTGAAATTGTAATTGTAATGTAGCTTACTAAAAGTATCCAACTAAAAATAGATAAAAATATTGTCAAAACTTTAATATAAGATTTTTATATAATTATATTCATAAACAAAAGCTTGGCTAGAGTCTATCTTCATATATTCAACCTTTTCATACGTCATCCAAAAAGTTAGAAATAATACATATTTCTCTTTGAAATTAATATTGATTTTCACAAAAAAATAAACTTATGCGGGGAGGCTTTAAGTATTACTTTATAATCATTCACCGCAGTCCTTTTTATTGTATATATAAGTAGATATATTTTCAATATCTGTATTACCAAAAAAAAACTACAATTATTTACACTAAAAAATTATCACATTAATTTGTCAAGAGACATGGTACCTGGAATGACAAAGTCTTCTACATTGATATTCTGTACATTATGTTTTTTCTTCATATGTTTTTTGATGTTATACTTGAACTTGCACTTTGATCCACATTGAGGGCAGGAATAGAGAACAGTTTTGTGGACCTGCTGGTGGCGGCTGAGATAGGATTTGAAGTAGGTTTTGTACTCACATTTTCCACAACAAAATTTCTCTTTGCAGATGTGGTTTCTTAGGTCGGTCTCTTCACTTCCCACATATTTGCACAGCTTGCACTTAAGCCTGACGTCGGTGTGTCTATTGCGCTTGTGACAACTCAGATTATAGGAATAGGATGTCTGGAAATCACATTTATCGCAACTGTAGGGTTTTAAGTTTATATGTTTTCGTATGTGAACTGCCATATGGTGTTTTAGAGCAGTCCTGTGATTACAGTATTTACATGAAAAAGGTTTTTCTTCAGAATGGGTGACTTTGTGTTGTATGATGTTACATTTACGGCTAGATCTATAAAAACAACCTTTCCAATCACATATAAACTCCTTTTCGCCTGTGTGGGTCATCTCATGGTTTTTCACATGACTCTTATATTGAGTCTGGTAGTTACAGTATTTGCAAGTTATCCTTTGTCTGCCAGATTTTTTACGTCCTTTGGTAGTCATTTTGATCTTTTTTTAAAAAATATATTAAAAGGAATTTTTAAAATTTTCATATACAGTGGACCCTCGGTTTGCGAGCATAATCCGTTCCAGAGCCATGCTCGTACTCCAAAACGCTCGTAGTGCGAAACTAATTTCTTATTTTTTAATAATTGAAACTCGGGCAATTTTTCTTGCTACGAACAATTGCACAGTTTCCCACATTTTACATATTTCCCGAATCTGATCTGAAGGGAGGGATCCCAGTGAATTTTCATCCATCACGATTACGGGCAACCATCACGAGTTGCTCGTAATGCGAAATTTCACTCGTAATCCGAGGTAAAATTTTTCAAAAAATTTTGCTCGTACTGCGAAAAGCTCGTACACCAAGGTGCTCGTAAACCGAGGGTCCACTGTATAGAATTTATTTTTAGAGAGAGATTTAAAAAACCAAGATATGTGAAAGTGAGAACAAAGAATATAATTGATTGAATTAATATGTAATTTTCTATTGTTTAACATTATGCTCCAGGAATCCGGGTTACCTAAATAAATAATTGTTTAACAGATTATTTTAAATTTTTAAAAATTTATTATATAAATATTTATTTTTATGATATTTTATTAAATTAAATTTATAATATGTGATGCACTAGCGCGCCATCTGTTATCAAAATTCGAAACTATTTTAAACGCGTAAGATTCATTTTGAAATTAAACAATTCCTACTGCCCATACTGCAATTGAAAAATTAATGGGAGGGCCTGGCTCATCAGTGGTGAACCCTTCCAGCGGTTTCGCCAGTATAAATTTATAAATTTAATTACCATCTATCGTTAAAATTTGTAACACTGTACTTTTTACTGGCAATAACATTCTATATAAATATGAAAAGTGACCACTCCTATGTTAAAATAAAATTGAGCTCCTTCAGTGTTGTCCGCTCCACTCCGCTAGTTTGCGTTACCAATCAATAAATAGCGCTTAGTCCCGTCTATTTTGACGTGAGAGATCACCTTTACTTTTCTAGATCAATATTCTTCCGTAAAAATATCAATTTCAATATACACTGGTCCGCAAAATTAAAGGAACAACATATTTCTTTTCATTTATCTCAAATTTTATTGATCATTTTTCAATGAAATTTTATACACAAATTTATTATTCCATTATTGATTAGAATACCCGAAATCAAAGAATTATAACACGTATTTTATGCAAATTAGCCGGTCAAGCAATGATCTTCGTGCAGTCAGTGCATAAATATCTTGGATATTGTTGTTAATATGGGGTGTGATCGCCTTTAACTGATAGAAAGGCTCTACATCGGCGACCCATACTAAGAATTAAGGAGTTTATCACAGCTCCTGTGGAATCAACGCCCACTCTTGTGTTAAGGCTGTTTCTAGCTCATGAGTGTTTCTAGGAGGGGGTTGGAGGGATGTGATCCGCCGTCCTAGGTTGTCCCATACATGCTCAATGGGATTTAGGTCTGGGGATCGAGCTGGCCAATTCATCCGAGCAATTGCATGGTTTTGGAGAAAAGTGTTGACCACACCAGACCTATGTGGACGGGCATTATCATCCATTAGAAGAAAGTTTTCTCCATTTCCAATGCTTGAGGCATCACATATGCTGCCAAGATCTCGTCCCGATAATTCTGTCCAGTCAGGGTTCCTTGCCGAAAAATATGGAGTGCTGTGCGACCGCCCAAGAAGATTCCAGCCCAGACCATAAAACCTTGGCTTCTGTAGGGATCCCTTTCAACCATATTCCGGGGATTATTTCTGGTTCCTACCTCTCTCCAGACAAAGACACGACGAGAATCGCTGTTTAGAGATAATCTGGACTCATCAGTGAACATTACACGCCTCCATTCATCTGGATATCAGGCGACATTTTGACTGTACCAAAGTTTCCTTGCTCTCTTTTGAGGTGGTGTCAATGGCACACAAATTATGAGTCGTCGAGCATAGAGGCCCTTCTTGTGAAGCCTTCTGCGTATTGTATCAGTTGATACTAAGACTCCTGTAGCTGCATTGAGGTCACTTCGTAGTTGCGATGCTGTCATTCTTCTATTGCGACGCACAAGGAGACTCAAATAACGGTCTTGATTTAACGTTGTGACCCTTGGCCGTCCTTGTCCGGGTGTTCTGGCAACATTAGTTGCCGTTTGAAATTTTTTCCAAAGCCTTGAGACAACGTTTCTTGTCACTCCAAGCCATCTTGCTACTTCTGCCTGTGATTGGCCTGCTTCCATCGTTCCAATAGCTTGCCTTTTTTTTTTCTTGTGATAGATGTTGCCTATAAGCCATGAAAATTTTAAAAAACAAAAAGGTTCAATAAAAATCTAGTGGAGCGTAAAATTAGGACGCTTTGAGAAAGACCTGGGCACGTGCTGGAGGCGGAGTCAACGTAGACGGTGGTATTTTGCATATTGAGAACAACTTTATTTGTTTTTCTGTTTTACATACTCTCTTAATTCATGGAAGCTTTTGAATATACCAAAACTTGATATATATCCTTTAATATAACTTTTCTTTTTCTTAAACATGTGTTGTTCCTTTAATTTTGCGGACCAGTGTATATACAAGCAGAAATATATTACATATTTTAAAAATAAGAAAAAAAAGTAAAAAGGTCAGGTGTTGATATTAAAAACAAAATGGCATATCCTAACTGCTCACAAGAGTAATTTAGATGACAGAGACATCTAGTGGAATAAAAATAAATTAAACGAGGATTTAACTTATTTTCCATGATATATGATCAATAAAATTTCTTGATATATCAAATATTTCCAATTTAAAATGTCTCAATGGAAAAACAAATGATTTCACTTGTCAAGAGACGTGGTAGCTGGAGTGGCGTATTCTTCTATTTTGATGCTCTGTACTTGATGATAGTTCTTCATATCTGCGGTGAAGTAGGTCTTGGACTTACTCCTAGTTCCACAGAGGGAGCAGGAGTAGAGGACAGAGTTGTGGACCTCCTGGTGACGGATGAAGTGGGACCTGGACTGGCTTCTGTACCCACACTCCCCACAACAGAGGCTCTCATTGCAGGTGTGGCTCCTCAGGTCGACCTCTCCATAGGCCACATACTTGCACAGCTTGCACTTGAGCGCGGGGTCGGTGTGCTTGTTGCGTTTGTGATCTTTCAGTGAGTTACAGTAAGATGTCTTGAATCCACATAGATCACATATGTATGGTTTTGAATTGGTATGTTTTCGTACATGAACTTTCAAATGGGTTTTGTGAGCAGATCTATAATGACAGTGATCACATGTAAAAGGTTTTTCTTCAGTGTGGGTGACTTTGTGTTGTGCCACATTAAATTTTCAATGAGATCTGAAGTTGCAACCTTTCCAATCACACATAAACTCCCTTTCCCCCGTGTGGGTCTTCTCGTGGTCTATTAGGTGGCTCTGATATTTTACCTGCTGGTCGCAGTATTGGCACGTTAGCATTTGTTTGCCAGATTTTTCAAGTTCTTTATTATCCATTCTAGTCTTTTGCATAAGTCTCTACAACAATAATTCTTATTATTTTAATATTTAATTTAATTTTATATATTAAAGAGAGAGATAAAGGTAAAAATATATGATTAATACAATTATATTCTTTAATTTTGGCGAGACAGATTTTTTTACTTAAATTAAATATATATAATTTAAAAAATATATATATTTTACTCTTTCATGAAAAATATATATTATTTTATTTCGTTTAAAAATTTGATTGATTGAATATAAAGATTCACCTTATGCCAATATAATTTAATATACCTAAAAAAGAATAAAATATGTTTAAAAGTCAAAGTTTAAAGATGGAAAGGCCTTTTGAACTATCAAGTCAGGCGCTTTAAAATATTTGGGCGCTATCCCAAAATGTCAATTAAGAACTCCTATTTTCAACTATATGAAAATAACTTGAATCTTCCCTAGCAGTTCTCGATTGAATGTTTTGTGTCAAATATATCGTATTACTAGATGAATATTTCGTTCAACAAACAGGTCTAGAACGACATCCATTTCAAGTCTTATAATTAAACTGAATTTGATGAGAATCTAGCTTTAATTCATATCCATACTGGTCATCGCTCGATATTTGAAAGAAATGATAATAAGTAGGAAACTATTTAATTAGGAATGCTAAATATGCAGTATAATAATGTAAAGAGACTCAATTTTAAAATCCAAAGGATAGTCATATTTAAAAGAAATGAGATCTAAAATATAAGGAAAAGATCAATATATTTATATATATAATATCCCGTTAATAAAAAAAGAAGCAATTTATTCCATTAAATGCAATAACTATGCAGTCAAATACGAAGGGGAGCCTGAAAGGAGAGTCGGCAACCGCATGTATGAACACCAACAAACAACAAGACAATAGATCGGTAATATACCAGCATTGTAGAGAAGCACACATTTGACCAACCACAGATACATTATAATAACATAAGTCTCAGAGATTAATCATGGAAGCGCTCGTATCAAGGCAAAACAACAGCATCAACAGAAACCTTCCATATGACCTATTATACCCCAATAATGTTTAATTATATAGAACTCTGCAATAGAGAATATAACTACAAAATATAAAGTCAAATTCAACCAATAATCCAACACTTAAGATATAATAAACAACAAGTTTATATATGTAATATTGTTGCAAATGTGCCGACGAAAGGATGAACTGGCAGTCGTGTACGTGAGGCGAGTGTTGATGTTCTTCCCACACGCGGACAACAAGAAGCAGAGGCAGGGCTAGATGTTAGCACCGAGAGTGATCGGGGACAGCCCACGGGACAGAGGTAGAGGCCATGACACAAACTTGGATGCTTATCACCGAGACATGGAGAAAGAGCGTGTGTGAGACAGGAGCCGCCTGCCGATGGCCACACCCTAGAACATCTGCTGACCCCCTGCCAAAACTTGTCCTGTTTACAGGGGTCGTCTATAAAGATGTCCCTTGGGACTCCACATGAGCTAGGCGTTGCCTTTTTCCTCCCCTCTGTCCCTGCCACCAGCTGACCGAACACTCTTTGGATCTTTATTTTGATGTCACCATTTTTAGTTTTAAATACAAATAGGGGGTTAAAATACAAATAGTTTATATACAAAATATGGGGTGGTAGTAAATAGAAACAGTGTACATTTCAATAGATGGGTAGGATATTATAAGGTATCGGCTCTAACTAATTAGAAGATATGTGACATATACTAAAAGCGTAATTATTATACAGTTTAAAATATACGATATATATGTGATGAGGTATCCTGTCGACTCTCGCTATAGCTGTGATAACCGAGGGTCAAACCAGTAGTAACCTAGAGGGACAGTCAGGGCGTGGAGAGTTTTCCAGTACCTCTCTGCACCTTGGAGGACCTTTAACAGTTCTCACAGAGTACAGGCAGTCGTGATCGAGGCAGAGTGGAAAGCTTGGGAATGTCCACACACAAAAAAAACGAAGAGACACAGTAGTAGTAGGAAAGTTCCATGAACAGATAAAAGTCGAGCTAAGAGCAAAATGGAGATAGGATAATTCTTACTGTTTTACATGGTCGATGAGGTGGACCTGGGTACAACCGACGAGGGCTCACGCTGATGGTAAAGTGGCTATATTTTCGGCTAGGGCAGAGGTCTTATACCTTTGCCGAGGGGGGAGAATGGACTTTGAGCGGGTGCAAAGGGCGTGGGGCGTCTGCGGTATTCTACACCCTTTGACCTTGATGGAACGACCTCCCAAATTCCTCTTTAGGGTTGTTGGATTTCTCTCTCGATTTTAGACGTTTTTGAACTTCTTCTCAATCTTGCTTTAGCTCAGCTTTTAACCTATTACATAGTTTTATTTATTTATCCTCGGTTTGTACAAAGTACATTACATATGGTGATGCAATGACACATGTCAATCATGCGTATAATTATTTATAGATGTGTTTCTATATACAACATGACAATCTTGTTATAAGTATTATACAATATAGGGTTGTTGGTTTAAATTACCATATATATATATACAAGTCCGCCCTAGACTGACGAGGGCCATTAGTCCGAAACCATGGTCTCTAGGTGGACGCTTATCAGTTTGCCAAAGTTGGTGTTGTGGCTTTGTTACCGACCCGATGCCGCTAGTTGCGGCGACGGTCAATAGATGGCGTCAGATTCTGACGTTTATTTTGACGGGAGAGGCGACCATTGCTTCCATGGATTAATTTCCTCCCAGCAAATTTTCCATCTATGTTTTGCCAATAGATTTGGCCCAGCCACATTGCCAGCAAAACACCTCTTTGGTAGATTGTGAGGATTCCATTAGATCCCGTGTGGATTTCATGGAATAAAGTCCGCCCTAGACTGACGAGGGCCATTAGCCCGAAACCATGGTCTCTAGGTGGACGCTTATCAGTTTGCCAAAGTTGGTGTTGTGGCTTTGTCACCGACTCGATGCCGCTAGTTGCGGCGACGGTCAATAGATGTCGTCAGATTCTGACGTTTATTTTGACGGGAGAGGCGACCATTGCTTCCATGGATTAATTTCCTCCCGGCAAATTTTCCATCTATATATACAAGTATAGTAGCTGTCAACGGTGTGATTGTATATCTGTACTCCAGTAGAAGGGCTACGAAAGTTAGAGTTGGCAATAAATAGAAGTATCTCATCTCCGGAGACTTATTGACTTGTTTAATTGATATTTAGGAGATTTAAATATAGATAATTCATTGAGTATATAAACACTCAGAAATTTGAAATGAAATGGTTTATTATAATGTGTGTACAAATCTTATAATGCGAGAGAACTTGTTATTATTATAATAATCCTTCAGTATATAATTATAAATAAAAGAAAATTTGAAAAGTAGTATAGTTTATTTTTTATATAACGGCAATAAAAGTTCTCTGGTGTAACTCCCCTTCAAATGGTATAACTATGCTACTAAATCTTGAAGTATCGTAGGTATACCAGACAAAGGGCTGTTTGCACCTGAAAAAGCTTGTCGTTATATAAAAGGATTTCCTCAGTGAATTTTTATTTTAAAGGAATAAGCATAAAAAGACTAAGAGGAGCTTCTTTCAAAATTTTATTCTGCAAGCTTTCGGACTAGACGTCCTTCTACAGGCAAAGGATAGTTGTAAAAACTAACGCATATAAACGATCATCGAGCCATTATAAAGATGACAATATTTACATCCCTATATCTGTAAAAACTAACATAATAAAAAACTTTATGACTAAGAATTTTGCATGTACAAAATTGGAGAAATTTAAAATTAAAATTTCAAATATGACAAATAATTTAAAAGGTATAATCTAAAATTAACTATTAAATAAATACGGAGATTAAAACATATAGAAGTTAGAGATCAATAAAATTGGGCTAAATACCAAGATACACAAGACAGGGGGTCCCACCTTCTTATGTTTGAGTTGAAACAGAATATTATATGACTATTAGTAAAGAACCTGGTATATGTCTGGGATATCTATTTTTCTATTAATGCTATTGGTTTGATTGGATATGACTGATTCTAAATAAAGTCTATTGTACTTATTGTGTATATTACGGTATAAGATTTTTGGGTGATCTAAGTTAAACTGGTGACCTGTTTGTGCTGTATGTTGATAAATTAACGATTTAGGATCTTTGTTACGGATATTTCGTTTGTGTTCGGTTAGTCTGATATGTGTCGTTCTGCCTGTTCTGCCTTGAAGTCGTTTTATATTTCATGTTTCTTACCTATGAAATAGGCCAGAACAAGTGGGGAAACGTTTATCATTGTTTTGTTGTTGACATCTTTAGTCGTTCCCATTTAATTTATTTATTGATTGAATATTTTTATAATGAAAACTTCAAAGATTTTAGCAATATGTTTCTTTCAGATTTTTCAACTTTCTAAAATATATCAGGTAGTGAAATTAAAACATAGAATGATGGCCGATAACGCGGTGTAAAAACGCGGTTATTGGGAGCGCGCATATACATTATGTTTATTTTTATTATAACTTCAAAACTTATTTAATCCATATATATTATATATATATATAAAAATCAATGTTTGTTTGTTTGTTTGTTTGTATGTCCGGTATACAAATTCGCAGTAGTTCACTAATTCAAACCAAAATTTCCATACATAGGTAAAAAAAAATACGGGGAAGACGATAGGCTATTTTAAAAAATATAAAAATCAATTATTAAAACTATATATTCAAATTATTCTACTTAGCTCACGAACAGCGCCCCCTATCAAAGATTAGATTAAATTATGCTGATGCAAACAAATAGATAATGCTAATAACAAACAATTATTTAAAAAATCTTATCTAAATATATATCACTCGGGTAGATATGCACAAGGGTCAATCCCGGGGCGAAACCCGGGTCACCCGTCTAGTATGCTATATAGAATTATTTAATTTTTAAATTATAATTTCCATAACAAAATACTCTGTAAATTCGACCGCCAGATGTCGCGGCTTCAGATTAAAAAAAAAAACTTATTGTTGTTGTTTCCGGTTGGCCGGCTCAAATCTTTTGTTGAAAAAGAGGTGCAGTCGTGAAAAAGTAAAGATAATTATTTACCTTTCAAGTAGTTTTTATTTTGAATTACTTGAAGTAAATTTACACATAAAATTATTCATCACAGCAATATAGAATTTATAGAATGAATTCTATAATCGTGATTTTAAAAAAATAGGTAGGGTTAACTATACATTTTTACAAGTATATTAAAAGTCGGCGTATTCTAAAACTATGGTCAAAAAACAAGTCGAATTATCAATGAATGAAAATAAAATATATTTTTTAAATTATAGAATATTTTTATATTTAGATTATATACAATATACATAAACAATAAACTTATTTTCTATTGTTTTTTCATGTGTTAAGCGTATTTACGCAAATATGGCCCTAAATACCCATTTCTTACTTTCTCAAGAAGCCTCTGGGATCAAAAATATCTTTGGTCGCAGTGGTACAGCCTGCTCCACACTGACGAGCGCCAACAGCGCGAAACGTATTCGTGAATAGCTTTTTTTGCTTTATCAAGAAATAAGGTTGGCCAAATATCAGGGAACAGGTTAAATCAATGTTTAATTGATTTCTGTTCCACTAGATGGCGCTCTGCTTTTTTTACTCGTTTCTCTTATAGAACAAAAATTCTACACTTTTCTAATTAAATTAATAAACTGGCAATTAAAAAAGTATTATATAAGAATTCATTGCTTATTCTTATTTTTTTCTAGATTTGACCGTTTTAGCTTCTGAAAGTCTCAAATATCTATAAATTTATATGGATTCTGAAAAAACATTTTCCAGGGATCATTATGATCTTCTGTGAGTGTATTGGAGAGAACAATGTTTTCCATGAACATCGATCACCCTATGGGGGAAGTTGAAACAAAGCATCATTCGATCCATTGGTCTTTCAAGCAGAATATCAGCCGATAGAGTTCTCATTACACTCCATTATTTTATAGGGAGATTGAGGTCTAGTGGATCCCCCCCCCCCCCCTAGAAGTCATACAAGAAGAGCTTATTGTGAATGAATCAAAGCCTATAGACAATTATTCGAGGATTCGGACTACGAACTTACCATTACTATAACTTGAATTCATATCCATCTTTGACTTTGAGCAATGCTTTAAATATCATCAATTTAGGCAAAACTTTGAATTCTATAAGGAATCACACTTTGAAAATGAATTAGAAATTATAGTCTTTATTGAAAAAAAAAAACATTTAACAAATATATATATATATATACAAGCAGATATATTATTATTACATATGTTAAAAATTAGGGGAAAAAAATGGCGTATCCCAACAGCTCACATGAGCAATTTAGATAACAGAGGCATCTAGTGGAATAAAAATAAACTAAACGATGATTTAACTTGTTTTCTGTGATATTTGATCAACCAAGTTTTGTGATAAATTAAAAGCATCTAAAATTATGATTTTAAATTGTTTCAATGGAAAACAAATGTTTTTTCACTGGTCAAGAGACTTGGTAGCTGGAGTGACATATTCTTCTATGTCGATGTTCAGCACTTGATGTTTGTTCTTCATGTGAGCAGTGAAGTATATCTTGGACTTACTTCTAGTTCTACAGAGGGAGCAGGAGTAGAGGACAGTGTTGTGAACCTCCTGGTGACGGTTGAGGTGGGACCTGGACTGGCTCCTGTGCCCACACTCCCCACAACAGAGGCTCTCATCGCAGGTGTGGTTCCTCAGGTCGACCTCTCCAAAGGCCACATACTTGCACACCTTGCACTTGAGCGCGGGTTCGGTGTGCTTGTTGCGTTTGTGATCTTTCAGTGAGTTACAGTAAGATGTCTCGAATCCACATAGATCACATATGTATGGTTTTGAATTGGTATGTTTTCGCATGTGAACTCTCAAATGGGTTTTGTGAGCAGATCTATAAGTACAGTGATCACATGTGAAAGGTTTTTCTTCAGTGTGGGTGACTTTGTGTTGTGCCACATTAAATTTTCGATGAGATCTGAAGTTGCAACCTTTCCAATCACACATAAACTCCCTTTCCCCCGTGTGGGTCTTCTCGTGGTCTATTAGGTGGCTCGTAAACTTTACCTGCTGGTCGCAGTATTGGCACGTCAGCATTTGTTCGCCAGATTTACCAAGTCTTTTGTTATCCATTCTAATCTTTATGAAGGCTATTACAAGAATTTAATTTTTAATATTTTAATATATTTTTAGGAGAGGGGAGATCAAAAATAAACAGAGAGGTGAAATGGAAACAAAATAATGAATTAAACCTATATTCATTATTTTGTGTATAACAGATTATTGGAATAAAAAAATGTAAATATATTAATTTCTCTCATATATATTTTAATACTTTTAATTCCACAAAAGTTTACTTAAATGGATAAGCACACCATATAGCTATATTATATCCTTAAAAATAAAATTTATTTAAAAAAATCAATCAAAGTTTATATTAAAAATAAAAGGAAATTTTGGCTATTATATTAGGCGCTTTCATTGTCGCAATTCATATTGTCGACGGACAGTACTTTGAACATTGAATGCCTAACCAATTTTTCACAATAAAGCTTCAATTTTCGGGGGAAAAACGCACGAACCTATTTATATATATACTCCTAATATGGTGGTGCTTATCTCCATGGTTAAACCAATTCCTGAAGTCCATTCCTCTCCAATTTTGCGATGGTAGTTATAGGCCTGGAAAATAGGTCCTCTATTGTCAGTTCTGAGCATGACAAGATATGCTCCGGAGAAGCTTCTGCACTAATATATTCAGGCAGTTATTGAAGGTTTTTGTCCATTTTGAAATTTTAAGGTTTTTATATGGCCACTTCTTAGTCTTGCTAAAGCTGTTTGTTGATTTATATTGAATTTTTGAAGTTCTTCTAATTGTTTCAATGGTTTGTACCAGTGATGAATTAAGCTGTCAGTTTTGATTTATTTTCTTTTTTTTTTATACGTATATATATCTTCAAAAGTAGATTATTGCTATTGCTTGGTAAGTGACACGTTTTTTTTGCTAATTTGTCTGCCTCTTCATTAAGAGGTATGTCGACATGAGAAATGAGATCCATTGGAAGTTATTATTATCAACATATATAGTCACGACCGTCTTTCCTCAATTCCTCATCGGCCGATGTCACGGATGCGCGCGCATCATCATTATGATCATTATCTTCTATAGAAGCTTCTATCTTTATAATTATGTATATTTACAAAAAGTCAATTCGCTCGCGCCTCTAGCGGTGAAAATGAGGGGTAATACCAGCTGACCTAATGTACATGTAAAGTTTGGAGTGGGACGTTTCACAAGAGTGACATCCACGGCTCCAATTTATAATTGTAACAAATAGTATTTGAATAAAAACATTCAATCAGGTAAAACACGGGCGTTGCCCGGGTCATTCGGCTAGTATAATAATATAAAAATCTTATATTAAAGTTTTGCCACTATTTTTATCTATTTTTAGTTGGCGACTTTTAGTAAGCTACATGAATCCGGTTATATCTAAAGGGATAACATGTTTCAAGAAGTTTAGTACCAAAATAATACTTATATGTTTTCATCGTGAAGTGTTATGATCAATGTTAAATTTTACCACTATCTATATTAATAAAATGCAAATTTCATAAGTGTACATCACTAAAAACTTTCGTTACAATGCATCAATTTCAACCAAATTTTCAACATTTATGTAAAACGAGATGGAGCAGGTTTTGCTTAACATCAAAATATTTTTCCCCAACATTAACATGCGTAACTTCGCTGTTATCGATTAAATACAAAAAAAAATCAACAGAGTTAATTTTATTTATATATAAATACAAAATTAAATTTCAATAGAGTTAATTTTTTTACATACTAGCTAATAATCTCAATCTAAAAAAATATTCAAAACAAGCAATTTTAAGATAACACCATATGTAAAACAGTCGGCCAAGAAAACAAATAACGTGTAATATATATCAACTTATATATTTGCCTTATTCTGTCTGGATGGGATTTTTCATAACCATCGGTGGTTCAGTGGTATTCTGTCTGTGTGAAGTTCACTTTGTGAAGTTCACGGATAGATTTTGGTCAGAATGGATAAAATAAAAAAAGTGTCAAGGGATGGGAATCGAACCCACGACCTTCCGCTTACCGGGCAGATGCCATGACCACTAGGCTACCCTGGACATATTTTTCCGTTCACATTTTTATTTTTATATCTTCAAGACACACACAGTTTGGGGCGGGACGTTTCACAAGAGAGACATCCACGGCGCCAATTTATAATTGTAACGAATAGTATTTTAATTAAAACATTTTAAAAACACACAGTTTGGAACGGGACGTTTCACAAGAGTGACATCCATGGCGCCAATTTATAATTGTAACGAATATATTTGAATTAAAACGTTTTTAAAATATATACGCACTCGGGTAAAACCCGGGCGTTGCCCGGGCCATTCGTCTAGTATAATATAATATATAATATATATAATAAAATCTTAAATATTATTTATCAAAAGTAAGATTATCTCAGGATGACACGGCAATTTATTTGAGACAAGAATAATGATACAATTCCAAGGCGAATATACTATTCCTTTAACTTCCAATTACCGAGGGAACCAATTAATATTGATTTTATTCAACTTATCGAGTATTTTTCAAGGGACCGGGAAAAAATGTTCACTAGATAAAACGATGATTTTGTAATGTAGAAAATTAGGAAAGACAAAATTCAGGATGACACGGCACACAGGGACCGGGAAAAAATGTTCACTTTATCGAGAGATTCAAATTTACAAGTTTCAAATTATCAAAATATATCTTCTTTTTTAAATAAGTTTATAGAGAATTGTTTTAACAAATGTTCGTTAGACAAACCTTTACTCGGGTAAAAACCCGGGCGAAGCCGGGCACATCCGCTAGTATTATAATAGAATTTATATATTATTTAGAATGTTATTATACTAACAAAACAAATTGCCCACTCATACAAAGAACGTGTATAGAATGGTAGCCTGTTTAAACCTAATTGATGTTTCACCTTAATTTATACATTATTTGGAGAATAGATTCCTAAATAATTTTAAATCCTATTTATGTAACATTACGAAACAGAAAAATGTTAGGTGTAACTAAATTCTTTACCTACCTACTCAATATATATGATGAATGCGTCCTCTATGTAATCTCCTTATATTTGCATAACTAAAACTATCATTTGTTTCAAATTGTTTGAATTTTCTTTAATTATCAAGAATGAGTATTCGTCCGATTTTCTTAAATAATTAAATTCAAAAATCTGTTGATATTTATTTACACAGACGCTTCAAGTCAGATATATATAGATGTCTTTTCATAATTTATTTCAACGTTTTATTTTTGAAAAGTTGAATACTACTTGATTATTCATGATGTGGTGTCTTGTCCAAATTTCAGGGTCCTCGTAGCATATTTCCCACTGGTTCCTTGGACTGCAGGCCCCAGCACGTCAGCTCCCTCGGAAGCAGTAGCATGAATCGTCAATTCCTGCTTTTGTTGCTCCATGGAAATGGGGGGGGGGGGGTGCCATTGCCCCGTTAGTCAGCCATATTTAACAGTTCCCCGTTCACGGTTATCGCAGCAGCTCGGGGCTCACGACACGGTACTTCACCCTACAGGACAGTCCCTTACTTGTGCTGCTTCTCCCGCACGCCACTTAGAGGAGAACTTCTGGGCAGAGATCACGATGACAATGCAAATATGACAATGTGTTTATTGAATCATTTTAAATAGTAGAATATGAGTTTGTTCCAGGAACCTAAGTTATCCAAATAATAGATCAATGGCCCATTCAATTAAAATGATGTATAAATAATAACTTTTGATCAAAGCTATTTCATATTTACATAAGTGGAATGTCTGTAATGCACAATTTCAATTTGGATCCCATTAAGTCGGGATTTGATTATTAGAAATATCATTTTTTGTTTCAAAAAATGAATTTTATTTTCATTAAATGTTGTAACCAATACGCCATTTTGGTTCCTTTTTATTTGTGTATTTGACCAACATATAGATGTTGCATATATGGTGCAAAGCTTTTCATATTGGCATCGCGATCTTTGTCTTTGCGCCAGATGTTGCAGGACTTTACAAATTGGCATCGTAGCCTTTGTCAAAATCTCGGCCTGCACAAATGACCAGATATTGCAGCCATGGTGCCATTGTTTCCATAGACACACATTTGGCCGTGGATTGCTGCCACTAAGCCCTTTCTCATTGTCATGGCGGTCTTTATCATATCTTGCTTCTTTTCTGATCCATTTTTGACACCACTCAGATATTTGCAGCACTAGCGTAGCCATCTTTAAATATTGTTACGTGTAAGGCCTCTAAATGGTTGCAACCTCCGCCAATAGATGGCACTTTCGCCGGATTCCCTTGCTGGCTGATGTGGGAGTCGCCGACTGCTGTGGTCCCGTTTCCTGGGGAGGTTGGCTGTAAATACGCTTTTGTGTTGGCCCCAGGATGTAGGGTCATGTAAATACACATTGTCTGTTATTTTATTTAGATATAATGTTTAGTAATAGATGACAATAAACGAAGTGCTTTAAGTCTCCGTGCCGCCTCCTGTCGTTGCCATTGCCATCATCGCCAGGCTGCTGCTGCTACTACTCTTCTGGTAAGTCTCTCGTGTCCCCCCACCAGTGGTAAGGCCGAGAGATACTGCCAGAGGAAGGGAGTTTCCACTGGAGAGGTGGAGCTCAGGACGTCTTTGGGTGGCCTGCGGGGAAAAGCCGCAGGGAAGAGCAACGGGAGCCTAAGTGGGTGAACCACGAGGGAAGAAGCGCATCGTCGCAAAGAACCGGTAGGGTAAACACGCGACAATATGCTTTGTTAAAAATATTAGCAACTATAGATAGTGTAGTCTTGACTCTACCCGTTTTCACTTTTCAATGATTAGATTCTTTTTGAAGCAAAACAACATTGTCAATTATACCATTGTTAGTAGTGAATAAAGGTAGAACTGTATATCATTTATCTAAATATGATATATTTATTTCAAGGAAAGATATAAAGGTGCTCCAATGGCCTCCGATTCTTGCAAAAGTTCAACCCCACGAGCTAGTGAAAGTACCCAAACAGAGCTATGGCACATACTTACAGTAAAAGCATTCGCTAACTACCCACCATGATTATCATGGCTTGTACCACGTGTACTAAGGATAAATAAAAAAAGGAAGGATAACAATTTTAAAAAATTAATTTATTATCCTATAAGAATATCACATTTTACAAATTTTCATTTTCCAAAATGTGCCTGTCAACCGAATTACCTTGAACACAATTTGTTATATCATTTTTATTTTATCCTTTTCGTAAATTTTATTGGAATAAATAATATTCTTGTGTAATAAAATATTAACTCATTTCTTCAAAAATATATTTATATGCTTTTCTGATTAATTTAATTAACTTATTTTTAAAAAGTAATGTATTAGAGAACATTAGATTCTGATATTTTTAAAGTCTTGATGACTTTGGCTTCTTAATCATTCAATCATAGCTATTATTAGTTGATATTGCTTGTGGAAAACATTTTCTTGGGAATATTCTGATATTCTCTGAGGGGAATGAGGAAAACAAAGTTATCCATAGACGTCTATCAGCCTTGTTGGATTGATCGCAGTTATCACTCTCTTCACTTCCATAGTCGCCGGACCTCTCGCCTACCGACTACCACTTTTTTAAGCACCTCGCCAACTTCCTTGGCGAGAAAGGCAACAACAACAACACAAACCTTTATTAAGACACTATTGTCTTACAAGGGGATTCCCCTAAAAGGTTATATATGTACATGAGTGAGGAGGAAACCCCATTTAGGGGGGAGGGGGAGCAATCTGGGTGAGAAATGCTTTAAAAACCAAGGTGATGCCGAAACGGCCTTCAATGAATTCATTGCCTCCCGAACTCCATATTTTTATAAAACTGGAATATACCAATTCTCGTTGGCAAAGATGTATCGATGCCAATGGTTTTTATTTTGATTAATAAAGGTTTGCTTGTAACGAGTTATTGCTAGTTGTCACTACAAATCGGCCATTATTTCTGCATCTACCCAATAAAATAAATATCTCCTTTATTGAAGGTAAAAACTAAAGAATGAACATATATTTCTATATACAGTTACACCTGTCTATAGAGCCCCCTCTATAGCGCCTCCCTCTCTATAGCGCCCGATTTTAAATACGTAGTACGAAGCGATTTACATTAAAAGTGACCTGTCTATAGCACCCCCTCTCTATAGCACCCTATTTTGGTGAGTCCCAAGAGGGGTCGCTATAGAAAGGTTTAACTGTATATTTAAGTTAGCCTTACTGGTAAAAATTATTTATATCTCTAACAATTTATTTATATAATACAAAAGGAAACACCAAAACGCGAATGTTTCTTTTCACAAATATATCAAACTTCTTCTGTCCTTACTGCGATGAAAAATATATTGGGAAGGCTTGGCGCATCAGTGGTGAATCCTCCTAGCAGTTTGGCCAATTAAATCTACCAGACCGCTTCTTTAGAGCTCTAATACTGTATTGCATCATTCTGCTTATATATTCTACACTGAAGAGTGGAATCTTAGAAATGGTATTTAAGCAAATTATGAACATGAGCTCTTTTAGGACAGTAGAATTACATTTATATATTTGAATCGAGCAATGCTCTTCCGCAAACAATGAGAACAAGGCCAGTTAGGCATAAATTAATACATAGCAATTACGCACCATCTATATAATACAAATGGAGGTTATTGCTATGTATTAATTTATGCTTAACTGGCCTTGTCCTTATTGTTTGCATCGAGCAATGCTCTTCCGCAAACAATAAGGACAAGGCCAGTTAGGCATAAATTAATACATAGCAATAACGCACCATCTATATAATACAAATGAAAACACCAGAACGCGATTTTCTTTCTATATATCTATATCTATTGCCCCCCCTCACCTCTCTTCCAAATCTATATTATCATAGCTAAAATATATATATATATGTGGTGAGGTAAGTCGATCCTGTAGGATGACTGTAGTGTATTGGTCAAATGCAGTCGTTGTAGCCTCAGTGTTGGAGTGGGTTCAGGCGCGTATGTATTGCACCAAAGAACGAGACATGGTAGATGTCACCACGGAGATGGCAAAAAGTGAGTCCAGCCGACACCAGTTTAGGGGAGAACTGTCTAGAGACGTCTGCAAGTCTCGTCCCCAAGCCCGACTAACCGTGTTTATAAAAAAGGGGGGGTTGTGGGGGCCCAGACTGGAATGTCGCAACCCGACAGCGGCCGTCGAGACAAGAATGCAGACGGTCGTAAATTTCCAGGACTGCGGGGAATCTAGCGGGGCCCTTCTGGCATCGGCTGACGCTCACTCGAAATTTTATTTGTCACACTTTGGCAATTACATTATACATTTACACAATACACGGAGACATAGATGTATTGGGATATATTACAACAGTTTATGCCCCGGTTGATGAAAATTAGGTTATGGTGATTATATATGAAATCATAAGATAATTAAAATTAAGGAAAATAATTTGTATACAAATTGGTTTAATAATAATGATTAATAATAAAAGAGAAATGTTAACAAATAATAATGTTAAGACCAACGTATAAAAATATATGAAAAAGGATTTTAAAAATGTAAATATATAAATGTAAATTTGGGTGAATATATACAGCGTTGAATGTTGGCATTAATATTTGAAAGTGCATTGAATTATAGGGTCTAGATAGGTGGACATAGAATAGATTCTGGTACTGCGGTGCAATGCGACTTTATGGGATCGTAGGCATTGGTCCATCTACAGTATGCTGAAGGTATTCGACATGGGCTGTCCTATCAGACGGATTTGGGAATAGGTGGTGGAAACTTTGGTCGAGAAAAAGAGTGATAGAAAGTGTGGCAGAGAGAGAGTCGTTCTGTCGCATAAAAAAAATAATAATAACGATTTGGCCGCGGTAAGGCAGTGAAAGTGAGGTGATTGAATAATAATAAAAAATTGCCCGAATGTGAGAAAAAAAAAATAATAAGGGGCGTTGATGCTCGAACCGGGCCGTGAAAGAAAGACAAAAAAACAAAAAAAAAAACAAAAAAAAAAAAAAACTCTTCTAACTAGCTGCTCAAGTTCGACTGTTGGGAAGGTTACAGCGAAGAAGCGTTTGTAGTTAAGATGGAATAAATGTGAGAAATCAATGTTTCAGCGGATAGTAACGACCTCTCTGAGAAGGTGTGGGCTGTGATGCCCTGAGAATTTTGTGGGTAATGCTCTCGATTCATTTTCTAAAATTTTAACTTAAAAATCTAAAGATAGAATTTAAATATTGAAGTTGAGAAAACAAAATTTAAAATTAAAAATTGTGTGTGATTAATGTTTGTACAATAGTATAAAAATAAAATGACAAAGTTAAAAATAACAAAAGACTTGAGATATATTTAAAATAAGTAAATAATAAATATGCGAAATATTAAAAAGTAGTATAGATGATATAGGTGTGTTGTTTATAAATTATGATTTTAACGAAACATAGGTCAATTAGGGTGTTAAAAATCTTTAAAAGTGTCTGGTGTTAAATGTAGGAACGGTTCACTAGATCTGGGGGGAATGTGGCGGTTAGTTGGAATGTCGAAAAGGTCTGGAGGGAAGTGGTTGTATGGAGATAGATTGGTAGGTTTTCTATTATTTTTATTTGGAAGGGAATATTTTTGGGGTGGTGCGATATAAAGGACCTCTTCAGTGTAATATTTTAATTTGTTCACATGTACTGTGTCGTTATCTCTGTTTAAGGGCTGATTGGCTCTATTTATACGAACAACGTTGGGAGAAATTATTTCTAATATAGTATATGGACCTGTAAAGTAGGGAAGTAATTTACCGCTGTTCGGGTGATGGTAGGCCTTGACTAAAACTATATCTCCGACTTCAAATTGGGGCGTTCTATGTTTGCTGTCGTATTTTATTTTTTTCTTGGCGTGCCTATTGAGTGTGCGTTTAATGGCTATTTTCCTAGCTTCTTCGACAGGAGGATAGGGATCGATGTGGGAACTTAACTCTGTTGGAATTATATTATACATAAGAAACGAAGGGGGGAACCCAGTGATTGTGTGGGGTGTTTGGTTATATTTATCTGTTACGGTTTTTATTAATTTGATCCAGGATACCTTGGGGTTTTCTAGATGGAGGATTCTAAGCTTGCCTGTGAGTGTCGCATTTAGACGTTCACAGAGGCCGTTGGCCTGCGGGTTGTTACTAGTCGTGAGAAGGGGTTGTATACCGTGTCTTATTGAAAATCTCCTAAACTTGGGTGAGGTAAACGCAGGTGCTCTATCCGAAAGGAGGCATTTGGGTGTATTGCTCTGCATTACCTTTTTTAAACACTGTAAGTATGTAAGTGTGCTGGTTGACTTAGAGGGGAAGGTCCACGCGTAACGGCTTAGATGGTCGACGATCACATGGAGATAAGTTTTCGAACTGCCATATTTTGAAAATCCGGCTATGGTGTCTATAGATAATGTGTCAAAGGGATGTGAAACGAGAGGAAGTTGTCCTAGCGTACCGTAATTGGGACCTTTGGGTCTTTTAATTAATTGGCATGTGGGACAAGATTTAACATATTTGGCAATCGAGTGTGTCATTCCACGCCAAGTGTATTGGGTGGAAATGATTCTCGTCATCTGTGAAACACCAGGGTGATTATATTCTACATGTACCTTATTTATTAGTGTGTGTTGGAGCGAGGGAGGAACGATGACTTTCGTCACGCCTTTTCGAGTTAGAGTGTGAAGGCCTTCTGGATTTATGGTGGCGTTTGGATAGGGAAGCTCAAGGGGTTGTTTTTCCTTTATTTGTGCAGCGCTGAGGAATCCACAGAAAGGATTGCGCGATAGAAGGTCCGCCTCATGCTGTTTCGATCCTTTTATGTAACGGATCTCGTACTCGTATGTGGACATCTTTAGACTCCACCGAAATAGTCGTCCAGTTGGATTTTTTATGGTCTTAAGCCACTGTAAGGCATGGTGGTCGGTGAAAATGGTGAATTTAACGCCGGTTAAATACACACGGAATTTGTCCACACATTCAATGATGGCGAGACATTCCAGTTCGGAAATCGTGTAATTTTTCTCGTGTGGCCTAAGCGCGCGGCTGTAAAATTGTACTGGATATAGAGTCCCATCTGGGTATTGTTGTTTGAGAACACCGGCTATGCCTAAAAGTGAGGCGTCACAATAAAGTTGGCACGGCAGTCCTTCTTTAAAAAGATGTAAGATTGGTTGTGAGGTCAGACTCTCTTTGAGAGCTTCGAAAGAGGTTTGGCATTGATTGTCCCAGTTCCATGTGGTGTCCTTCTTAAGTAACTTATTAAGGGGGGTTCTGAGTTGCGCATAATTAGGTATAAATTTATTGTACACATTAATGGCACCTAAAAACGATTGGAGTGTTTTTAGATTAGTTGGAACCTTAATAGCGTTGATTACATCAAGATTTTTAATTTGGGGCGTGTAGGTGCCCGATTTTATCGTATATCCTAAAAATTCAATTTGGGTCTTGAAAAATTCGCATTTATTATAATTTAATTTAATATTTTCTTCCTGGCACTCTAAGAAGAATTTTTGTATATGTTGAGCATGCTCTTCTATGGTATTAGAGAATATAACAAAGTCATCAAAATAATGGGCTATGAAATCTAACTCATACTTTTGTATTACTTGACTTAGAGCACGTTCATATATTTGTGGTGAATTTCTCAGACCGAAAGGTAATCGAGAAAACTGGTACTGCCCTTCGAGAGTTACAAAGGCTAAAAGGTTTCGGGAACTAGGTTCGATTTCAACTTGCCAGAATGCTGAACTTATGTCTACATTTGTTAAAATTTTGGCGTGTGCTAACTTATCCAAAACCGTTTCTATTAAGGGGAGAGGGTGTACATCGGGACAAATTATCTCGTTTAATTTACGGAAATCTACGCAAAATCTTTTCGTTTTATCCTTTTTAGTTACAAGGGTGACTGGGCTAGCATAAGGAGAAAAAGAAGGTTCTATTATGCCGAATTTAAGCATTTGGTTGACCTGCTCTTGTATTTCTCGTTGATCAACTAGAGAAGCACGATAAGGTCTCAAAGCAATAATTTTATCGGATAAAGTATGAATCTTAACTGGGGGTATCTTCAATTTAGGTACATCAAATTTGTTACTAGAAAAAATATGAGAATATCTATTAATTATATCTAAAAAGCTTAAAGGGATGTTGGAATTTGAACAAGATTGGGATGCGGGTATCTGACATACATTAGTAGTATAATTAGGAATGCAATCATTAAAAACGTTATTTTGTGGCATATCAACAGGTTTTTTAGGCGAGGCGAAGTCACAATTAGAAATGGTTTCATGTGAAGGAGACATATAGCTAAGACCATGCCTAGAAGTGTCCGACACATGCATCGATGGGTTGTGCTGATAGGTGGCAAGGTTAGCCATTTTGCTGGAATTTTCAAGGCTTTTACCATAGTTGCATGAGTCGTTCACAAGCGAAAAATGGTACATGGTAGGTGGCAGGGGAGCTTCGTTTTGGAAGACCAAAAGTTACATAAATCTATTTTCAATTTGAAATTGCTTAATGTATTAAGAGATAATATGCCAAATGGTAATTTGGAATCTATAACATAAAATTTTGTTAATTTAGTTAAACAGCCTATAGTGACATTTAAATATAAAAATCCCATTGTTGAAATGTCATTGGAAACAGAACTAAGAGTAACATTGTCATCATATATTTTAAAAGTACAACCTAAATTGTTTTCAAGAAAGGTAAGTATTGTTATATTAATTATATTGACCGAAGCTCCTGTATCTGCCAAGAACGGTAAACAAAATTTTCTGCATAGTCCCAGTTTAAATATTAAATTATGGAGGGCAACGAAAATTACCTCCTATTTCCTCGCTTCGGGGAGTGGTCTGGACTGTGGTATCAGATGGCGGGGTTGACCGTGCTGGCTGTGACCTGGCGGTGGAGGGAGATGTCCTCGGCTGACGCCCCGTAGTTTCTTGGTAAAACACATTGTTTCGACCAGATGGTTGTCGGCGCGGACACTGGGCGTTCCAGTGATTTCCCCGACAGTAGTGGCATGGTGACGGGGGTTGTGATGGCACACTTGAATCTGCATGGCGAGGCAGTCTAGGGGTGCTGAAGAAACGCGGCGGCATGTTATAGGGCCGGCTTGGTTGTTCCCTGGCCAAAGTAATATGGCCATCGTGCCTCGAAGAGGTGGGTTCTGGTGTTGGGCGCGCTGACGCGGGTACACTCGAACCCTTTATTCTGGCCATTAAATCGTGCCAGTCTTTCAATGTGTTTGGCGACACGGTTCGCACCAAACTCTGGTCAGCTTTGGGAAGGCCTTCAGTCAGGGATTCGAGAATGATGTCGGTAGGCAGGTTCAGTTGTAGGCCCATTGCGGTTTTTTCCTTATAATAGCCTTGTAGGGTGGTTTGAGGAGTTAGCTTCAAAGCTAAAAATTTGGAAAATGAAACTTCTACTGTGCCAGGGTACAGGTCTATTAAGATTTGTTTGGCCTGGTCGTAGGACTTATTGGCTAAGTCAAGTTGGCGAAAAAAGGTAAGGGGCTCACCTGAGAGTTGTGCCGGAAGTTTTTGGAGGCGCTTCGTCTCTGTCAGGTAGGCGCGGCCGGCGATGTCGTCGTATTGTTGGAAGAAATTGGCAGCGGGGTACGTTCCATCGTACTGGGGTAGGTCGCTATCTCTTTGGCCGGGGTTTATGATGTCGCGTAGAGCTGCTGCTAACTGCGCTACGATGTCGGTCACGATTGAAGGCGTGGTATTTCCCTCCGAGGTGGCGTCACTCCTTGCCTGGTTCTCCATCTTCGGATGTCTTGTCTTTGGTAGGTAATCCTGTCGACTCCGCTGTGGTGAGGTAAGTCGATCCTGTAGGATGACTGTAGTGTATTGGTCAAATGCAGTCGTTGTGGCCTCAGTGTTGGAGTGGGTTCAGGCGCGTATGTATTGCACCAAAGAACGAGACATGGTAGATGTCACCACGGAGATGGCAAAAAGTGAGTCCAGCCGACACCAGTTTAGGGGAGAACTGTCTAGAGACGTCTGCAAGTCTCGTCCCCAAGCCCGACTAACCGTGTTTATAAAAAAGGGGGGGGTTGTGGGGGCCCAGACTGGAATGTCACAACCCGACAGCGGCCGTCGAGACAAGAATGCAGACGGTCGTAAATTTCCAGGACTGCGGGGAATCTAGCGGGGCCCTTCTGGCATCGGCTGACGCTCACTCGAAATTTTATTTGTCACACTTTGGCAATTACATTATACATTTACACAATACACGGAGACATAGATGTATTGGGATATATTACAACATATATATATATCTCCACGCTGACGAGCGCCAACAGCGCGAAACGCGTTCGTGGATGGCTTATCTTGATTTATCAAGAAATTGGGTTGGCCTAATATCAAGCAACAAACGAAATCAATGTTTAGTTGATATCTGTTCCACCAGATGGCGCTCTGCCTTCTGAGAAGCCTATGTGCTCCTGGTAAGGAGATATGCCTTTTTTATTTTTAATATAGAATATTATATATATATATTCATTTTAATATATAATAATTATCTATATCAGGAAGTAAAAATAAAGCAGCGATGTGGCGGCTAAAGTGGTGAAATATGGTTTCTGAAATGATTGTTGTAATCACATTTTGTAGCGAAGAAAAATAATCAAATAGGCTTCCGAATTACTTTAAATATTTATTTAATTAGTTATATGATATATTTTAAATATAAAATAAAATTTGCTATGTACATGAGTCAAATCGACCCAGCACAGACACACACCGTTAGAACTAGAGGGGAGAACTGAGTTTTTCTACTTTCCACGTGGCGCCACTGGTTTCCCCGACCGATCCGTCCAGTCCAGATAAGAGGTAATACCAGGAAACTCTGTCCTCCTCACTATATTGTAGCGTAGTAATAGATGTAATTAGACAGATGAATAATTAAGTGAAAGATTATTTATTTATGACGTCAGAACGACTAGGTACTACAATTAACCTAACAAATTATATACAGATAGAGAATATTGAACAAACAAGCTATGGAACATATACAATGTGATTTCAGAGTTATATCCTGCTGTGTATTTTCATTGATTAATTCTGACTTCACCAGATTGTTCCAGTTTTTGATGTGTTTTCTTAAATGTTGAATGCTCGTCTAGGGCAGGCAAACTGCGGCTCGCGAGACACATGCGGCTCTTTGGATGTGAAGCTCTTTATATAGTTCCATACGTAAATATTATTTATGTGAGTACTTTTTATTGTTGGCAAGAAAAATAATTGTGGCTCTTTAAAATTTTGTAAATTGTAATTTTTGGTTTTGCTGAAACCTGGTCTAGCGTCATCTCTAACCGAATATTGTCTTTCCATTTAATATTGTCTTCGAAAATGAAGAGTTCATTCAATGTTTTTTTAAATTTTGTCTTTTTTTATGAAGATTATTGTTAAACCTTTTTGATGGTTCATTGTGACCGGCCATTTTTTGCACTAAATCGTGGAAAAGATACAGGCCTCTTGGAGTTTCATGTGAAGTCTGTCGAAGGTATATGTCGAGGCTAAAATGTGGGTATCATCTGCAAATATGTTTAGTGAGGTTTCTCTCACTTCAATACAAGGGAAGTCGTCTATCGAAGGTATATGTCGAATAGGGTTGGCCCAGTGACTGAACCTTGAGACTCCAGCAAGGATTTTTCTAGCTGTTCACATTTCATCTTTGGCATTTACCTTGCATTTTATGATCTTTAAAAAAAAATTGCGTTATTTTAATGATATTGCTTTTTGCACATTTTGTAAAGAAGGGCCTCGTGCCAGACTTTGTCAAAATCTTTGGTTATATATATATATGAAAAAACAATAGAAAAAAAATGATAAGTGGGTCAGGTGTTGATATTAAAAATAAAGAAGGCATCTCCTGACCACGAGCACATGTGCTTTTTAGATGGCAGAGCGCCATCTAGTGGAGCAAAAAATAAACTAAACGTTTATTTAGCTTGCTTCGTGATATTTGGCCAACCCAATTTCTTGATAAATCGAGAAAAGCCATCCACGAACGCGTTTCGCGCTGTTGGCGCTCGTCAACGTGGAGTAGGCTGTAAACACTGGGACCAAAAATATATTTGGTCCCAATGGCTTCTTGAGAAATCAAGAAATGGGTATTTAAGGCCAAGTTTGCGTAAAGACGCTTAACAGATGGGAAAACCATATAAAAAATAAAAGATAAGTGGGTCAAGTGTTGATATTAAAAATAAAGAAGGAATCTCCTGACCACGAGCACATGTGCTCGTGGTCAGGAGATGCCTTATTTATTTTTAATATATATATATAAACACGGCTTCTGTTATTTGACTTAATTCCATGGCTTACCTTATTTTTCGGTGATAACTAGCTGTTGCAATGTTGAGTGCTTTGCTTGATAGTCAAAGTGTTCAGGTCTGAGTGGACTCTTTCCTTCAAAGGATTTTCTAAGTCTCTTTAATGCTATTCTTTCAAATAATTTAGAGATGGCAGGTAGCAGTGAGATGGGCCTGTAGCTTGCTCTCTCATGTATTGATTTACGTTTTTTTAAGTATAAGACAGATAATGGACGTTTTCCATCTGTCAGGGAAGTAGGCAATCTCCAGTGAGGCATTAAAGATTTCAGTTATTGATGCTAATATATAATTTGGGAGAAGTTTAAGAGATTTATTGGGTATTTCATCAAGTTCAGAAAAATTTTTTATTTGGTAAGGTTTAAATAACAACTTTTATTTCACCAATGTTTGTTGGCTCTAATCCTATTTCTTTATTATTTTGCACATATTTGTTCACATATTTACTGTATGTACGAGTAGTTTTGGAATAGGATATATAGGGATAAGGGCTGAACTGTTTTTCATTGTTATTGACAAACGATTTGGTTGCCTGTTTTGTGGTTAGTGTTAGAACTTTGTTTGTCTTCATGATTATGTCTTGTTTTTCAGAGTTGTATAAGCGTTTAAAAGCTTCCAAATGGTTTGATCCGTTGCGTTCAAAATTTCGATAAAGTAGTCCCAGCTAGTGTTGTCATGCCCTCTTGTTAGACTTTGAGATTGTCTCCGGGCCGTCATGTAGGTTAATTATCTCGGGGATCACAGGTTTCAATTTGAGGTAGGTATCTTGGTTCTAATTCTGGGTCCTTATATTTTGTTGATTCTCTCAGGTTTTGCACCATTTGTTCTTCAATGTATGTTTTGGCTTCATTTATTTTCTAAGATGTGTCTAGGATAAGTACGCGAGGTTTAGCGTTTTCCATTTTTACTTGAAAATGGTCCAATCTGTTATTTCGATTTTTACATTGGAGTATGAAATATTGTATTACAATACTGGGAGATGATCAGAGGTTCATGCAAGACCTTTGAGTATGTGCTTTGAGAAATGTTTTTGTCTATGGGGATACCAATGATATCTGGATGTGAAGCGTGAGTGGGCTTGTCGGGGTATCTAACATCTAAGAACATGGCATCATTTGCATTTTGTAGCATTCTCCCTCTTTGACCGAATAACACCAAACACCCCAAGATTATATATCTGTTAGTCAATCTGAGATTATAGCATATCGATTGAATAAGAATATTTTGAACTCTCACGCATTTCTTGAGAAAATAATTTGGAAATAAATAGAAATCAAACTGTAGTTTTTGTTTAAAAATACTAAAACCAGGAATTAAATATTGTAGTGTAGAAAATCAAGTCTTGGAATATCTTAAGATGTAAAAGTATTTATTGATGACGTCAGTACGACAAGTCGACAATTATCAACCCAACTATCTACAGCTAGAAAATATCGAACAAGCAAGCTAGGCAACATATGATTTTACAAATATAAAGTAATAAATCTGTTTTAAATATTTTCATTGGATAATTAAATAATAATATAAAAATTTTATATCTTCGCCACATAGCCTCCTCCTATAAAGAGCGTCGACCCGATGCTCAGAAGAAGACTTACATCCTCAGTCTCAATAACTAGTAATAGGACCAGGGATATTTTCAGGTGTCCGCAGTGGATCTCTTCTTTCAGTTGAGATATCTTCTTCATGAGGACTTGGAAGGTATATATTTACGTCAAGGTAGCTTTTTGTTATTTCTACTGTGGTCGGCAAGGGAGGATTTTCTAACTTTGCGGCCTCATCTCCAATGTGGTCTATCATCTAGTTTTCATGGCGGGGCGTCCAGTTAGATCTTCTAGCAAGTGAGAAATGTTGTCTGTTTCGACCGGGATATGGGGTAGGGCTTCGGTAGCGAGTGAAATTTTGGCTCGATAATTCGTCTTGATTTCTTTGGAAAAATTCATTTCTCCTTTCCTCATTTTGTCTCTTCCTATCGCGACAATAGCGGACGACGTGACCTGGGCGTCCGCAGTAGAAACAGATTGGCTTTCTCACAGTTGTCCGCCATTCATTGGTGTCGCGTCTTCTTCCTTGTTTCTGATACTGAGTTGTAAGATGGGGAGTTCTAGGTTGAGTCTTGAATATAAAAGTGAATATACTTGTAGTATTTGATACCGGCCTAGATGCTAGGGGGGGACTTATTGTAGGTTTTGATATAGGTGCCAAGGTCTTTACAATCTCCTCCCTCACTAAATCTTCAATGGCAGTGATTTTAGGCTCCTCTTGAGGAGAGCCCAATGCTTGATGTATCTGCTCTTAAATAATAAAATATGAATTATTTCTTCGCCACAATATTGTTGTCATTGCCTCTCTGCTATTTTATTAATTTCGATTTGGTTTGACATTGAATAAATTGAGAAAATTATTTTCTTAATTTATCCACCTCATCACAGTACAATTTCACATTTGTAACATTTTTACACATTAAATAAATTGTCGTGGAATTCTGAGGTTTGTCTTTCTTAATTTTCTACATTACAATATTCATAACATATATATACAAGTAAATATATTTTCAATATCTGTGATATTAATATTTTCAGCTAAAATTATTCACATTAAAACATTTTTATACTTATTTGTCAAGAGACATGGTAACTGGAGGGAGAAAGTCTTCGAGTTTGATATTCTGTATGTTATGTTTGTTCCTCATATGTTTGATGAAGTAATTCTTGAACTTACTCTTTGTTCTACATTGGGAGCAGTGGTAGGGAACAGTTTTATGGCTATCCTGGTGATGTTTGAGTTGAGAATTGGATTGGGTCCAATATCCACACTCCCCACAACAGAGGCTCTCATTGCAGGTATGGCTACCCAGGTCGGCCTCTCCACTAGCCACATACTTACACACCTTACACTTGAGTTCAGGGTCTGTGTGCCTTTTACGCTTGTGATCACTCAGAGAATTGCTATAGGAAGTATAGAAATTACATTGATCACAGATAAAGGGCTTTGAATTTGAATGTTTTCGCATGTGAACTGCCATTCCTTTTTTTAAAGCACAACTAAAATTACATTGTTTACATGAGAAAGGTTTTTCAGCAGAATGGATAACTTTGTGTTGTATGACGTTACAGCTCCGGTTAGATCTGTAATTGCAATCTTTCCAATCACACATAAATTCCTTTTCGCCTGTGTGGGTCATCTCATGGTCTTTTAAATGACTCTTATATTGAGACTGGTATTTGCAGTATTTGCATGTTTTCTTCTGTCTGCCAGATTTTCTAGGTCTTTTGGTATTCATTTTAGTCTTTTAAAAATGCTTTAATAAGAAATATTATATATTTTTAATTATATATATTCCATCTATTCTATCTTCTCTGAGAGAGAGAGATTTAAAAATATTATTAAATAAACTTATATTGATTATTTGGTGTATAAAATATTATATTTTATTTTAGAAATAATATTTGAATATTTATATTTATTTAACAAATTCATCAAAAAGCAATTATATGCACCAAAAATTCCATCCACGAACAATAGACAGATCTCAAGCCCGAATATGTTTTGCTCCCTACCTTACAGCTATGGCTGTGAAAGAATAGCCGGAAGTTTAAAAAAACACAATATTAAAAATATTATGAAATAAACTTATATTGATTATTTGGTGTATAACATATTATATTTTATTTTAGAAATAATATTTGAATATTTATATTTATAATATTTTTAAATATATTTTTAAAATAAGGCCTATTTTGGATTTTAATACGATTATTTATTAATCCGATATTTCGATGGATCAATCTTCCATCTTTTACGAGGTGTTTTGCCGTGAAGCACGCAGCAGGTCGCGTGCCCCAGGTAAGCCACTAGACGTCTTCCAAGCTTATTGGGTGATAAACCATCTAATATATACATTCTAAACAGAGTATTTATTTGTATATTTATTTCACAGTTATTTCAATTTTTATGATATTTTATTTGTTTATTTTTATAATATATTATCATATAAAAAGTGACCTCTCCTATGTTAAAATAAAATTAAGCTCCTTCAGTATTGTGGCTTTGTCACCGAATAAACTCCGCTAGTTGGCGTTAACTATCAATAAATAGTGCTTAGTTTTAGCGTCTATTTTGACGGGAGAGATCACCTTTACTTTTATAGATGAACATCCCCCCTTCCGTCAAAATTTCATTTTCAATATACAGTAGAGCTTAGGTAATTCGAATGTCTTTAATTCAAATACAATTAAACCTGTCTATAACGCCCCCACTTGGGACTCACCAAAATAGGGTGCTATAGAGAGGGGATGCTATAGACAGGTCACTTTTAATGTAAATTTTTTACATTTTAATGTTTAAAATCAGGCGCTATAGAGAGGAGGGCGCTATAAAAAGGTTTAACTGTATTTATCTTTGTTCCTAGAATTTCCTATTAATATAATTTCCTTTTTTAATTAGAATTTTTGGATAATTCCAATATTATATATATTTGGTCCCTTGTGCTTCGGATTATGGAAGTTCGACTGTATTTTGTTCAAAGACACATGAATATGTTCTTATTAAAGTATCACATTGGGCGTCTCAAGAATTACAAATTTAAAATATGTAAAAGTTAATTTGTATATAAAAATAGTATATATCATCAATTTATTATCGTGATACTCCTGTTGAAGGACTGACAAGTCCGAAAGCTTGAAAATAAAAATTTGAACAAGAAACTCTTCTTTCTTATCTCTTGGGTAGTTAGCGACTGCTTTTACTGTAAGCGCACCACATGTCTACACATGTGAAAAGCAGTTCGACTTTACACTTACAAATGTGCCAGAGCTCCTTTTGGTTACTTGCACTCGCTGGTGGGGTTGGACTTTTGCAAGAATCGGGGACAATTGGAGCATTTTTTTTTACAGAAAAAGGAGTCCAATGAGGGAATCGAACCAGGGTCGTAGTGGTCGAAAACCAAACGGTTTAACCAGCCTTCCATCGACCCCCCGACAAGAAACTTAACCCTGGAAGTTTTATTTACTTTACAATAATACAAATGTGTAGGCGCTTTATCTAAAATATTTATGATATACTCCTATTTAGAATGAGAAGAGTAACTCGTATATTTTCTTGTAAAATGTTTTATTGGAGGCATTTCAATATAATAATGTATTGTAGAATGACGGTTTAACAAATTTTTATCGAAAATGTTTCTTTTGAAAGAAATTTGCGGCGAAAATTTGTCAAACCGTTGTTCTACAATCATAAGCAGCATTATATTGTATTATAAATAATAATTTACAGTTAAACCTGTCTATAGCGCCCGCTCTAAATAACGCCTTCCTCTCTATAGCGCCCGATTTTAAATACGTAGTACGATGCGAGATTTACATTAAAAGTGATTTGTCTATAGCACCCCTTCTCTATAGCACACTATTTTGGTGAAAGGGGGCTCTATAGACAGGTTTAACTGCGTATATATATATATATAGAGAGAGAAGATTTTCAAATCATATAACTTTAAAATGAAAAATTAAATATATACACATTTATATGAATAATATTTGTTAAAGCATCATTTAAAGGCAAACATTCACTCTAGGAGAACCTGGGCAAAGCAGGGTCTATATATAAAAAATAATATTTAACTTAAATATTTACTTAACTAAAAATCTATACTTTATATACATATACAATGGGGTAAAAACCACTCGGTTAAAAATCTGGGAGTTGCCCTTCTATTCGAATTTTTATACCTATTTAAATCAAATGGGTCATGGTTCTATCATTTAAAAAGTGACAATTTTTTATTAAATTCCGAAAATTAACATTGTAATCGCGAGTGAGTATGTTAAAAAATTCTGAAAGTAATTTTTATAGATATTGCATTTATACAATTCAAATAAATAAAATATGTGCTACTGGGTAGTTGGCGACTTCTGTACGCTCCAGGAACCTGGGTTACTTAAATAAATAATATGTGCTATTCTGGTGCTTGGTTAGTCTTTTTTCTTGGTTGAAAATATGACAAAAACCTCTTCCAGTCTTAACTCTATTTTCTGTTGAAATTTCAGCCAGAATAGTTACATATTGAGAACGTGCATAGCTTATTTTATGTCCTATTGGATTGTAGGATCCGAAGTGCAAATAAGAATACGCTTTGCGTGTATATTTGTAAACACTTCTTGTAAGAAACATCGATGTTTTTAATTAACCCCGTTAAAAAGTTATTATCGCTTTAGAAGCTTGAATTTTAAAAATTACAAAATAAACTCATTATGATAAATATACAAGAACTTGTATTAAAAGAGTACTCACATATTTGCATAAGAACTTTTGATCTTTGTATCATATGGAAAATTATGCTTGATCAAATTCTTTATAAGTAAATTTGAAAGTGGTGTAAGAATAGATTGTTTTCTGAATTGGCACACACCTGTTTTGTTATTAATTATTTAATATTCAGAGGCACAAGTGAGATAACTAATGCTCACAAATTCATGCATTCAGCTGCTGAAAAACTCCATAAAGCGTAAAATCATCTATTTGTTAGTCAAATTGTGGGTGGCATATGATATGAAATAACATTTTCACTAGGCAAATTTTGAACTCTCATGAAATCTGAAAGGAAACAGAAGATAATTGGAAATAAATATACAGCTTAACCTGTCTATAGCGCCCCCTCTTGGGACTCACCAAAATAGGGTCCTATAAAGAGGGGGTGCTATAGACAGGTCACTTTTAATGTAAATCGCATCGTACTACGTATTTAAAATCGGGCGTTATAGAGAGGAAGGCGCTATTTAGAGGGGGCGCTATAGACAGGTTTAACTCTATATTTAAAATATATAGTTTTATTTCAAATTAATTTAACAGACATTATATATATATCAGATATATTTTACATATCAGCAATATTTATACTTCTCTGAAATTATTCAGAGTTAAAAATATGTTTTCTTTGATTATCAAGAAACAAGGTAACTGGAGTGACGAAGTCTTCTATTTTGATGTTCAATACTTGATGTTTGTTTCTCATATATGCGGTGAAGTAAGTCTTGGACTTACTCCTCATGCCAAAGAGGGACACATGTTATGGATCTCCTGGTGACGGATGGACCTGGACTGGATCCTGTACCCACACTCCCCACAACAGAGTCTCTCATTGCAGCTGTGGCTCCTCAAGTCAGCCTCTCCACAGGCCACATACTTGCACAGCTTGCACTTGAGCTCAGGTTCGATGTGCTTGCTGCGCTTGTGATCATTCAGAGTTGCATAAGGAAGTTTTGAAATCATATGTGAATTTGGGCTGATCTCTTTTTTTTAATAGTTGTTTGCTAATAATTTGGCTGCTTCTTCTCTGGTATATGTAAGCACATTGATCGTTTTCAGGATTTATTCTTTCCTTTAAGAGTTATATAAGCCTTTATTGGCTCTTCATATGGTTTTATCCGCTAGGCTTGTCGTGATCTCTTGTTATTTCCAAGATTCTCTCCGGGCCATTATGTAGGCTAATTTATCTTTGGAATCAGATTTTTATTTTTTTTATAATTTGGTTAATCGCATTTTATCTTTAATATGACAAGGGTATCTGTGTTTCAATCATGGGTCTTCATAATTTGTTGATTCTCTCGGGTTTTGCACTATTTTCTATTCAATAGGTTATACTAATCTTCTACTTATACTAATACTTCATATTAATTTTTGAAGATTTGTCTAGGATAAGTGCGCGAGATTCAGCGTTTTCCATTTTGTACTTGAAAATGGCCCAATCTGCTATTTTGATTTTCACATTGAAGTAGTAGATTTTGTTACCTTTTAGTAAAAGTTATACTAAGAGTAGTACAAGTTATACAAAGAGATAATATCAGAAGTTAATTCCTGCAAGACCTTTGAGTATATGCTTTGAGAATTTTTTTTTTCAAGGCTATATCAATGATATCTGGATATTAATCATGAGTGGGTTTGTCGGATAGCTTAATTCTAGGTGCCTCTTAGATTATTGGGGGTGGATTCTCAAGCGAGGTTTTTGAAGTTTAGATATCTTTCTAGAATGATTCGAGTGTATGTTAAGAAAATTTTATAAATATCAATTTTGCTAGATAGGTGATTGATAGCATGAATACAGAATCATACTTGAGCCATTTTAATATTCAATAAAATTCCGGATATTTACAGACTTAAGTCAGTGACATGAACAGGGAAATAACTGTACAGCTTGTAGATCAAAAATGGCAGTTTGACCATCTTCTTCGACGATTTGATATTCCAGAGGGTATTGTAGTTGGGGAAACTTCATTTTGTGAAATAGTTCAAGCCACGTTTCAGAGACTAGCGCTATATCAATAAAGTGGTCGTTTGAAAATACTGAAAATTATTTATTTTTCCGAGACTGTAAGCTTTCAAAGCCTTTTTAATAGTTTTTTATAAAGGGAAATACTCTTCTAGTAAGTTATATCAATTAAGAAGGATCAGAAGATGAGTTTCTTTTATTGATTGAATGCTACGAGCTTTCGGGCAAAAGCCCTTCGACAGGCAAAAATATAATTATACAAAGAAAGATAAATAACGATTTATATATATGTTAATCTTAACTGAAAACCGATATATATAAATCGTTATTTATCTTTCTTTGTATAATTATATTTTTGCCTGTCGAAGGGCTTTTGCCCGAAAGCTCGTAGCATTCAATCAATAAAAGAAACTCATCTTCTGATCCTTCTTAATTGATATAGTTTTTTATAAGTTAATTTATATAATATATAATCTAAATACAGTTAAACCTGTCAATAACTCCCCCTCAAAATGCGCTTTCCTCTCTATAGCACCCGATTTTATATACGTAGTACGATGCGATTTACATTCCATGTGACCTGTCTATAGCACCCTATTTTGGTGAGTCTCAAGAGGGGGCGCTATAGACAGGTTTAACTGTATATAATCTATTGGGAGTTTTCTAGAATTATTTTAACATGTTGGCTATTATTGCAGGGTCACTGAGAGTTCTTTCGATAACACTCTCTTGTTAATTGACTTTGGTGCCTGCAGGAGGATTGAAGGGTTATTTTTGATATCAGGAATTCTGTTCTTGTTTTGAATGGGTTGGGGCATTTCAGAAGGGGTTGGACCTTTTGGGATGGTTTATATAAAAAGGGTACCTAAATGTGTTAAGGAAAAAAAATCTCAAAATATTTCAAGAGATTGCTCCCTCTTTATCAATTTATTGTGATACTTGTGATACACAATAAATTGATAAAGAGGGAGCAATCTCTCGAAATATTTTGAGATTTTTTTTTCTTTACAGATTTAGGTACCCTTTTTATATAAACTTAATTAAAAGAGAAAACGAAAATATAACGTGGTGAGTTTCTTTTTATTGAAAATACAAGCTTTCAAGCAAAACGCTTTTCTTCAGGTAATCCAAGAAAATGTGCGGAGAGGTATATACACCCAACTAAGTAAGATTTGAATATTGAAGCGGAATTGCCACGAACAAGCACGTATCAACACACCTAGAGAGCGAGCGAGAAATCCAGTTTAAAATAAGTTTAAATAAATAAAATATATACATAATTCGGGAAAACACTTGAGGTTAAAATTCCTTATGCGGGATCCATGCTATTACAAAAAGCTATGTACTGCGGGGGTAGTTCAATTTTCCTATTGTGTTGATACGTGCTTGTTCGTGGCAATTCCGCTTCAATATTCAAATCTTACTTAGTTGGGTGTATATACCTCTCCGCACATTTTCTTGGATTACCTGAAGAAAAGCGGATTGCTTGAAAGCTTGTATTTTTAATAAAAAGAAACTCACCACGTTATATTTTCGTTTTCTCTTTTAACTTTTAAAACTTGGCTAAAGTATGTCTGATAAACTTAATTGATGGATCGCTTTTTGACTCAAACCTTTGAAATAGATTGTTCTTTTTGTCATTATGGGTGGTTCATATTATTTCGGTTGTGTATCATTCTATTTATCTTTCTGTTTAGTGGGCAACCACACGCCAACTAGCCGTTTACAGCCCCTGTCAATTTACACATTTTGGTGAGACTTTTACTTACTTGGTACATTCAGATGTAAAATGGTCCTCTCAGTATTTTATGCATTTAGGAGTATTTATGCATTTAAATTGAGAGTATCCAAAGTTTTGGCACTGGTAACATTGGCCAGGATCTTTGGAAGCCCTCTAGACTTCGACTTTTCACTTTATTCCATAATGGTAGGGATGTTTTTATAAATCTTATACAGTTAAAACTGTCTATATAGCGCCCCCTCTAAATAGCGCCTTCCTCTCTATAGCGCCCGATTTTAAATACGTAGTACGATTCGATTTACATTAAAAGTGACCTGTCTATAGCACCCCTTCTCTATAGCACCCTATTTTGGTGAGTCTCAAGAGAGGGCGCTATAGACAGGTTTAACTGTATAATTTTTATTATCTCATTAATTTATTGAGGAAACATTTTGAGAATTGAATATAAATAAAGTTATATTTTTTATTTCCAAAAATATTTTACCTAGGATATATATATTACCAGCGGATGTACCCGGCTTCGCCCGGGGTTTTATCCGAGTAAAGGTTTGTCTAACGAATATTTGTTAAAACAATTCTCTATAAACTTATAAAAAAAATAATAGATATATTTTGATAATTTGAAACTCGTAAATTTGAATCTCTCGATAAAGGGAACATTTTTCCCCGGTCCCTTGAAAAATACTCGATAAGTTGAATAAAATCAATATTAATTGGTTCCCTCGGTAATCGGAAGTTAAAGGAATAGTATCTTGCCTTGGAATTGTATCATTATTCTTGTCTCAAATAAATTTCCGTGTCATCCTGAATTTTGTCTTTCCTAATTTTCTACATTACAAAATCATCGTTTTATCTAGTGAACATTTTCCCCCGGTTCCTTGAAAAATACTCGATAACTAACTTTGACTTGTGCGCAATTAATAGGTAGAAAATCTTACTTTTGATAAATAATCTTTAAGATTATAAACTTAGTGATAATAAAACTCATAGATAAAAAAACTTGTTATCATCGTCGCAATGGGGGCGCTGCTTGCGAGTTAAATCTACAAATCTGCAAATAACTCTAAGGATATTCAAGATATTCAATAAATTATTTTTCAGAAACCATAGATAGATTTTCAAATCTGTGTTTATTTGTTAAAAAAAATTCATTATTTTAGAATAATATTCAATATTAACATAAAATTTATTCGCTCTCCTTGTTTAATTCTCTAAGTCCTTTAATATAAAAAAAGCATTAAAATAAATATAATATTTTAAAATTTATATCGTTGAAAAAGAGAAAATGGAATTATATGGAAAATACGAATATATTAGTGAAATTAATTCTGGAGCTTTTGGAACTGTTTGGAAAGCCGTTTCAAAATCAAAGACGACGAAGGTTTTCGCCATAAAAGTTAACGATGAACTAGCAATCAATGAAGTTGATATCCTTAGACAGTCACAAGGACAACATGTAGTTGAATTGTTTGAAGATTTAGTAACAGAAGAGAACAAACATATTATTGTGATGGAATATTGTCCTCTCGACTTGTACGATTTTTTGGAATATAAAAAAATTATCAAAATATCTCTGGGAGAAATGCGACACATATGGTGGCAAATTGCCTCAGGAATCAAGCATATCCATGATCTAGGAATCATGCATCGTGATGTGAAACCGGAAAATATTCTGGTAACTTCTGGAGGAGATTGTAAATTGGCTGACTTTGGTTGGCCTTGTGAACATCGCGAAGAAGAATTGCAAGACACCTATTTTGGATCGGTTTCCTACAATGCTCCAGAGATTTTATATGGAAATTCATATTATGATTACAAAGTAGATACTTGGAGCATGGGAATTGTTTTTGCCGAGCTTTATCTGGATTACCCAATTATTGAAAGCGATGATAATGAGCGTGCCCTAGCTGAACTCCAACAAATATTTGGAGAGAACAAAGTGAGACAATCCATAGATCCAAATTTGTCTGAGGATATTTCTCCTGACAATTTAGATATTTTTAGAAATATTCCACACTTAGCTCGTAAGCTTGTGCTAAAGCTCTTGGAATGTAACACTAACAAAAGATTCTCAGCTTCTCAATGCCTTGAGCATAGGTTTTTCTCTGGCAGAAGAATCCCACCTATTAAAAACGTTGAAAAAATCCTTGCGTTGAAGAATCAGAAGAATTAAAAAGAACTTTTATTCAACAATCTTCAAATTTCATAACAGCTTAATGATAGAATTAGGCCTATAAATTCAATCGACACAATGTATATATGTTTTTATTATATTTAAAACATGCTTAAAAATGTTAAAAATAAATATTCCAAACACTATACATATATTATGTTTAAATTATTATTAAATTTGTATTCTCGATTTTGAACCAAACAAAAATAACCAAGAATTTCTAGTCTTAACATTTTCATTTTTTCTTTATTAAATTTCCCAAAGGCTTCAAATCTGGATTATTGTTCAAAATATATATCTGCAGGATAAAAAAACTATATTTTTATTTACAAATTCCTAAGAAATATGCTGATCATTATTTATATACCTTATTATCAAAATGCGAAATTATTTTAAAGCGTAAAATTCTTTTTTAAAAATAAACAATTTCTACTGCCCTTACTGCAATGGAAACATTAATGGGAGGGCCTGGCTCATCAGTGGTGAACCCTCCCAGCGGTTTCGCCAGTTTAATCTACCATTAATTTTTCCATTGCAGTAAGGGCAGTAGAAATTGTTGAATTTCAAAAAGAATCTTACGCCTTTAAAATAATTTCGAATTTTGATAACAGATGGCGCGCTAGTGCATCATACCTTATTATGCATAAGGATTGTTATTCCACTTCTTTATTTGAAATATATCATCTATTTTTTTTTTTAAAGATTTTATATATAAATATACAGAAGCATAGATAGCCTCTGCCGTCAAAATAAACCTCAATATTCGACGCCATCTTTTGACCGTCGCCGCAAATAGCGGCCTCGAATCAATGACAAAGCCACAACACCAGCAAACTGAGAACGTCCATCTAGAGATTTTGAAATAAAATTAGTTGTTTTTTAATACTGCGACTTCAAGATTAATAGCTAAAAAGCCCATCAAGAGACAAACAGAAAATTATTTAATTTTTATACGTTAAAAAACAGAAAAAAATCTAAAATTTGTTCTTTATAGAAATATTCACCTGTTCTCAATGTATATGTTATTGTATATATTTAGGATTTCTGCAATTTGATATTATTTTCATTGTTTCTCTTATTCTCCATATTGTTAACTTTATAAAATTTGCTTTTTAAAAAAAAATAAATTATGTTAATTTTATTTACAAACTGTTTTAAATGGTCTCGTTTTAAAAGGATTCCTTTTGTAGGCGTTCAAAGAACGTTCACACTCAAAGAGAATAATTTGAATTCAATTTATAGTTATAAGGTATTATCAATAAAATATTTCAACCTATACAACTTTATTTATAATTGAATACTTTGTTAAAAAAGTAAGTATTTATGTATAAGTCTGTTTGTTTAGGGTTTGCTTTTGAATGTCTAAACCAGGGGTGGCGAACCTTTTTATATTAAAAGGCCAATTTTAATTTTACCATTTTTGAGAAGACCGCATATTTATATATACACACATATAAATATTATATAATATATGACATTCGTATTAGATATTTTCAATAAAATAATGAAAGTAATTGAAAACTGCGAAACAAAAATTATAGTTTTGAATTTAAGAAAAGGCCACAACTTGGGCAAGAAAAGGCCGCACGTTCGCCACCCCTGGTCTAAACCAATATTGCAAAATTTCGCTTACACGTATGAGAGGTATGGAAAGTGAATTAGGCTTTTCAGAATTTTAATTTGGGTTATTTAGATAGATGCTGAGTTAATTCGTTTAAATCATAATCAGAAATGGATTAGAAAATATAAATCAATCTCTGATCAAAACTATTCTTATTAATATACTTTCAAGATTTTTGCCACGACTGCATTACCATAGCATAATCCTCAAGATAATCAAAATCAGCAGAAAATCTTATTTATTCCTAATATATATATATATTTAAAGAGACAAAGGTCGCCTCTCCTGTCAAACTAGACGTCATCTATTGACCGTCGCCGCAAACTAGCGGCCTCAGGTCGGTGACAGGCACATTTACAATCACAATACCGATATCTCAGAAGAAATCAATAGATCAATTTTATAGGTTCTGGATGCCCTAAAAATTAAAATCGACATATTCCATAAAATAGTTAAATTACAAACCAATTCCAAATTTTCAGTTATAAATATATCCACGCTGCGCGCGTTTGTTTTTTTGTAAATATTTCTGGTGGGATAAAGTCGATATTATAGTAAGCCCGTTGAAGAGCGATTAACGCTTGAAAGCTAGCGTTTTTTTTAATAAAAAAGATACTCATTGTGAGAATATAATTGTAATTTTAAAACTTTAGATTTGTTGAAATTGGCATTTGGAAATGAAAATGTAAATAAGCCCACCACATTTAGATGGTTTTCACGATTTAAAAATGGAATGGAATCAGTGAAAGATGAGAAGCGTGTTGGACGTCCAACAATTCTGCACAGGAACCCTGAAAAGGTGAGCCAAATTTCAAATTTGATAAAAGGAAATCCACGAATAGGGTTACGGGACATTGAGGAAGAAACAGGGATATCAAAATCATTTGTTAAATCGATAATTAAAGAAGACACCTTCAAAATTTGACCCTAAAATGCTAACAATCCAACAAAAGGAGAATCGCGTTGAAGTTGCCAAAAAAAAAAATGCTTGAAATGGTGGAAGAAAACCCTAATTGGAAGGAAAAAGTAATAACTGGAGACCAGACATGGGTTTATGGGTATGACCCGGAAACAAAACGCCAATCCATGGAGTGGAAAGGAAAAGATGAACCAAGAACGAAGAAATCCCGACTTTGCAAGTCAAAAAACAAAGTCTTATTGGTCACGTTATTTGACATAAAGGGAATTGTGCATAATGAATATCTAGAGGAAGGTCAAACAATCAATAAGGAGTCTTATTTAAACATTATGAGACGTGTACGTGAATCAATTCGTCTGAAAAGAAGTGAAATGTGGAGTTCCAAAAATTGGATTATCCATCATGATAATGCACCACCACACACCGCTACATCTGTACTGACTTATTTGGCTAAACACGGCATCCAAATATTTCAACACACAACCTCCCTATTCCTCAGACCTAGCTTCAAATGATTTTATTCTCTTTCCAAAACTCAAAATGGCTCTAAAAGGAAGGAGATTTGACACTAGAGAGTCCATCATAGCGGATTCGAAAAAGGTCTTGAAGAACATCCCGAAAGATGCCTTTTCTAAACGTTTTAAATCATGGGAGAAGAGATGGAAATTATGTATAGATGCGGGAGGGGACTATTTTGAAAAATACTAATAAAAATATTTTTAATCATTCTATTTTTTCTTTATTTTTGACCAGTCTCATTATTTATTGGACACACCTTGAATATGTTCCATAGCTTGGTTGTACAATATTCTCTATCTGTATATAATTTGTTAGGTTAATTGTAGTCACATAGTTGTTCTGACGCCATAAATAAACAATATTTCACTTAATTATTCATTTTTCTAGTCACATCCATTTTTACGCTACAATATGATTACAACAATCATTTCAGAAACCACACTTTAGCCGCCATTGCTGCTTTAATTTAAATTCCTGATAAATTAGGAAAGTTACACTCTGAGAGAATTATATTCCCGATAAAATCCTTGAAGTTGTCCTTATAATAGAATATTCATGTTATTTGAAATATAATATTATGAGTGGAAAAAGGCGTTCGGACCTTCCCAAGTTATTCGAATTTATGTTATAGACCCTTGGCAGAGCTGACTGCTACAGGGCGCGTCCCCATGTGGCGGATAGGAGAACGACCTTCAAATATGAACCAGGCCAGCTGAGAAACAAACAGAATAACTCAGACCGATAAGCAGTCGCGGACCAACAGCAGCATTGTTAGAAGAGGAGTAAGACCTCTTTAAAAATCCTGAATTCATCTGACTCGGTTGATAGACCTCAGCAAAGGTTTCTCTCCAGGGACACGGAGGAGCTGCATCTGTACTGATGTTAGAGTCGGCAGCAAAGGCTTCCATGTTAGGAACGGCCTCAAACTACAGGCAAAGTCAGACTTTCACTAAAGTATGTTTGGATAATGGTGCCATGATCAATGAAAGCTGCACCCTACACCCCATTCCATTAGATCAGCTCGATGAGCATGGACTCATGAAATTTGTGTAATCTTTGCACAAGGGGATAAGAAACAACAACAATGTTATAGAAGATGCTTATAAATAAAACTCTCACTCTCCAATATTCAAAGTGTTATGTTCTAAATCTATGGTCAAAAATAAAAGAATAGTCAACGATAAAATAAAATACATTTAAAAATAAATAAAATATTGGAATTTTTAGATTATATAATATATAAATGTATTTGAGCCAAGCATGTCAAACTCAAATCCTAACACGGGCCAAATAAAAAAGTAATAAGATTATGTGGGCCGCAAATGTTCGTCAGCAATTTTTCGTTTAGTTTTACTGCCACTTGGTTTTGATGAAGACATATTGAATACAAAGGTCTGAAAAAAAAAATAGTAATCGCTAACACAAAATAATAAAACGTTTTAATTAATATTTTAATTTTTTTTAATTAATATTTTTTAACTTACCAGACACAGAATAACTGCACAAATTATTGAACATAACTTGAAAAAAAAATGTTTTCTAGTACTCCGAAAGAATATTTTCTTTAAACTTTAAGGCACACAATACTTATGGCGATGTACGTACGTTATGTATGTAGGTATAATATTATCAAAACTTACGACTTATGTATGGCGACCAGTGGTTCGTTATTAATAAATAAATTATGTATAATTACAATTTTTAAAGATTAGGCTACAGATTTTTAATAATTTTTTTTTTATTTATAAAAATTTTTTAATTAAAATATTTTGTCTGGTGGGCCGCAAATTTATTCGTTGTGGGCCGCATGAGGGCCGCGGGCCGCGAGTTTGACATGCTTGATTTGAGCTAATATAGATTTAGAAGAGATGTACGAGATGCAATATATATAAATATAAAGAAAACAAAGAATTATTCGCGTTTCGGTGTTTTCTTTTGTATTAAATAGATGGAGCTATGTATTAATTTATTCCTAACAGGCTTTGTTCTTATTGTTTGCGGAAGAGCATTGCTCGATGCAAATATTTAAATGTAATTCTACTTTCTTAAAAGAGCTTATGTCCATAATTTACTTAAATACCATTTCTAAGTTTCCACCTTTCAGTGTAGCATATAAAATCAGAATGATCCAATACAGTATTAGAGCTCTAAAGAAGCGGTGTGGTGGATTAAATTGGCGAAACTGCTAGGAGGGTTCACCACTGATGAGTCAAGCCCTCCCAATATATTTTTCATCGCAGTAAGGACAGTAGAAGTTTGATTTATTTGTGAAAAGAAACATTCGCGTTTTGGTGTTTCCTTTTGTATTATATAAAGAAATTGTTAGAGATATAAATAATTTTTCCCAGTAAGGCTAACTCAAATATACAGTTAAACCTGTCTATAGCGCCCCCTCTTGGGACTCACCAAAATAGGGTGCTATAGACAGGTCACTTTTAATGTAAATCACTTCGTACTACGTATTTAAAATCGGGCGCTATAGAGAGGGAGGCGCTATTTATAGAGGGCGCTATAGACAGGTCACTTTTAATGTAAATCATTTCGTACTACGTATTTAAAATCGGGCGCTATTTAGAGGGGGCGCTATAGACAGGTCACTTTTAATGTAAATCGCTTCGTACTACGTATTTAAAATCGGGCGCTATAGACAGGTCACTTTTAATGTAAATCATTTCGTACTACGTATTTAAAATCGGGCGCTTTAGAGAGAGAGGCGCTATTTATAGAGGGCGCTATAGACAGGTCACTTTTAATGTAAATCACATTGTACTACATATTTAAAATCGGGCGCTTTAGAGAGAGAGGCGCTATTTATAGAGGGCGCTATAGACAGGTCACTTTTAATGTAAATCACTTCGTACTACGTATTTAAAATCGGGCGCTATAGACAGGTCACTTTTAATGTAAATCATTTCGTACTACGTATTTAAAATCGGGCGCTTTAGAGAGAGAGGCGCTATTTATAGAGGGCGCTATAGACAGGTCACTTTTAATGTAAATCACTTCGTACTACGTATTTAAAATCGGGCGCTATAGAGAGGGAGGCGCTATTTAGAGGGGGCTCTATAGACAGGTTTAACTGTATATATAAATATATGTTAATTCTTTAATTTTTACCTTCAATAAAGGAGATATTTATTTTATTAGGTTGATGCAAAAATAAAGGGCAATTTGTAGTGACTAGCAATAACTCGCTAGAAGCAAACCTTTATTAATCAAAATAAAAACCATTGGCATCGATACATCTTTGCCAACGAGAATTGGTATATTCCAGTTTTATAAAAATCTGGAGTTCGGGAGGCAATGAATTCATTGAAGGCCGTTTCGGCATCACCTTGGTTTTTAAAGCATTTCTCACCCAGATTGCTCCCCATCCCCTCTAAATGGGGTTTCCTCCTCACTCATGTACATATATAACCTTTTAGGGGAATCCCCTTGTAAGACAATAGTGTCTTAATAAAGGTTTTTGTTGTTGTTGCCTTTCTCACCAAGGAAGTTGGCGAGGTGCTTAAAAAAGTAGTAGGCGAGAGGTCGGGCGAGTATGGAAGTGAAGAGAGTGATAATTGTGATTCACCCAACAAGGTTGATAGATATCTATGGATAACATTGTTTTCCTCATTCCCCTCAGTGAATATCAGAATATTCCCAAGAAAGTATTTTCCACAAGCCATATCAACTACTAAAAGCTGAATGATTAAGAAGTCAAAGTGATCAAGTCTTTAAAAATATCAAAATTTAATATGGTCTCTAATACATTACTTTAAAAAAAAAGTTTATTAAATTAATAAGAAAAGCATATAAAATATTTTTTTATGATGTGAATTAATATTTTATCACACACGTAAGAATGTTATTTATTCCATTAAAATTTACAAAAATTTGAAAATAGAAATGATATAACAACATTCACTTCAAGGAAATTAAGTTAACTGGCACATTTTGGAAAATGAAAATTCGTAAAATGTGATACTCTTAAAAGAAAATCAATTAAGTTTCCAAAATGGTTGTTTTTCCTTTTTTATTTATCCTAAGTAAACGTGTTACAGGCCATTATAATCATGGTGGGGTTGAACTTTTGCAAGAATCGGAGGCCATTGGAGCACCTTTTTATCTTTCCTTGAAACAAATATATCATATTTAGATAAATAATATATATTTCTGCGTTTATTCAATACACACACTAACAATGGTATAATTGACAACGTTGTTTTGCTTCAAAAAGGATCTAATACTTTTGAAGAAAAAAAAACGGGTAGAGTCAAGACTACACATCTATAGTTGCTAACATTTTTAACAAAGCATATTTAAAAATGGCTAAGCTAGTGCTGCAAATATCTGAGTGGGGTCAAAAATGAATCAGAAAAGAGAAGCAAGATATGATAAAGACCGCCATGACAATGTGAAAGGGCTTAGTGGTAGCAATCCATGGCCATTAGCCAAATGTGTGTCTATGGAAACAATGGTACCATGGCTGCAATATCTGGTCATTGGTGCAGACCGAGATTTTGACAAAGGCTACGATGCCAATTTGGAAAGTTCTGCAACATCTGGCGCAAAGACAAAGATCGCGATGCCAATATGAAAAGCCTTGCACCATATCTGCAACATCTATATGTTGGTCAAATACACAAATAAAAAGGAACCAAAATGGCGTCTTGGTTATAATATTTGATGAAAAGAAAATTCCTTTTTTGAAACCAAAAATAAACTTTCTATCAATCAAGTCTTGACTTAATGAGATCGAAATTGAAATTGTTCATTACAGACATTCCATTTATGTAAATATAAAATAGCTTTGATCAAAAGTTATTACAGTCGAACTTGGATAATTCGAACCCCAAGGGACCATAAAAAAATCGAATTATCCAAAAATTCGAATTAAAGATGTTAAATTATTTATATAGGAAATTCTAGGGACCAAGATAAATATTCGAATTAAAGAGGTTTTCGAATTAAAGAAGTTCGAATTATCCAAGTTTTAATGTATTTATATATCATTTTAATTGAATGGGCCATTGATCTATTATTTGGATAACTCAGGTTCCTGAAACAAACTCACATTCTACTATTCAAAATGATTCAATAAACACATTGTCATATTTGCATTGCCATCGTGAATAATCCCTGCCCAGAAGTCCTCCTCTACGTGGAGGGCGGGAGAAACAGCACAAGTAAGGGACTGTCCTGTAGTACGGTGTCGTGAGCCCCGAGCTGCTACGGTAACGGTGAACAGGTAACTGTGAAATATGGCTGACTAACGGGGCAATGGCACCCTCCCTTTCCATGGAGTGCACAAGACACCACCACTGTGATCCATAAGTAAGGGACTCCACTGTAGTACTGTGTCGTGAATAAATATAAATATATCTAAATATAAATCATAAATCATATAAAATGTAAATATTTATCTATAATATATCAAACACATATATCTAACATTTTATAATCTAGAAATGATATTTGACCACACACACATATACAAAAAGAACTTCAACATGTAGTATACAACAATATAACCTCTTCTGATAATTTGTATTAAATAAATGTAATTAAAAGTTGATTTTACAATGAATAATAATATTATAATTAGAATTCCATGCCGCCCACAGTTTAACCATTAAGATAAGCACCACCACCATCATATTAGGAATATATCTATAAATAAGTTCGTTCGTTTTTCCCCCGAAAATTGAAGCTTAATTTTGAAAAATTGGTTAGACAATCAATGTGCAAAGTATTGTCCGTCGACAATATGAATTGCGACAATGAAAAAGCGCCTAATATAATAGACAAAATTTCCTTTTATTTTTAATATAAACTCTGATTGTTTTTTTAAAATAAATTTTATTTTTAAGGATATAATATAGCTATATGGTGTGCTTATCCATTTAAGTAAACTTTTGTGGAATTAAAATAATGTTAAAATATATAAGTGAAATTAATATATTTGAATATTATTTTATTCCAATAATCTGTTATACACTAAATAATGAATATAAGTTTAATTCATTATTTTGTTACCATTTCACCTCTATGTTTATTTTTGATCTCCCCTCTCTTAAAAATATATTCTAATATTAAAAAATAAATTCTTGTAATATACTTTATTAAGATTAGAATGGATAACAAAGGACTTGAAAAATCTGGCAAACAAATGCTAACGTGCCAATACTGCGACCAGCAGCTAAAATTTAAGAGCCACCTAATAGACCACGAAAAGACCCACACTGGGGAAAGGGAGTTTATGTGTGATTGGAAAGGTTGCAACTTCAGATCTCATCGAAAATTTAACGTGGCACAACACAAAATCACCCACACTGAAGAAAAACCTTTCACATGTGATCACTGTAATTATAAATCTGCTCACAAAACTCGTTTGAGAGTTCACATGCGAAAACATACTAATTCAAAACCGTACATCTGTGATCTATGTGAGTTCAAGACATCGTATTGCAACTCACTGAAATTGCACAAACGCAACAAACACACCGACCCCGCGCTCAAGTGCAAGCTGTGCAAGTATGTGGCCTATGGAGAGGTCGACCTGAGGAGCCACAGCTGCGATGAGAGCCTCTGTTGTGGGGAGTGTGGGCACAGGAGCCAGTCCAGGTCCCACCTCATCAGTCACCAGGAGGTCCACAACTCTCTCCTCTACTCCTGCTCCCTCTGTGGAACTAGGAGTAAGTCCAAGACCTACTTCACCAAACACATGAAGAACTAACACAATGTAAAGAACATCAAGATTGAAGACTTCGTCATTCCAGCTACCACATCTCTTGACATGTGGAAAACATTTGTTTTCCATTGAAACAATTTAAAATCATAATTTTAGATGCTTTTAATTTATAAAGAAATTTGGATGATCACACAAATATTACAGAAAATAAGTTGAAGCATCGTTTAATTTATTTTTATTCCGCTAGATGCCTCTGTCATCTAAATTGCTCATGGGAGCGGTTAAGATATGTCATTTTGTTTTTAATTGCAACACCTGACCTTTTTACTATTTTTTAACATACGTGATAATATTTCTGCTTGTATATATATATCTTTATAAAGCTGGACAACACGTAAAGTAAGATTAAAAGAAACTCATCTTACTTTACGTGTTGTCCAGCTTTATAATTTACCAGTAAGAGTCCTTGAATTTTTCTAAGTGATATATATCTTTGTTAAATGTTTTCTCAATAAAAAAAGACTATAATTTCATATTTATTTTCAAAGTGTTATTCCTTATAGAATTCATGAGAGTTCAAAATTTGCCTAAATTAATTTTATTTAAAACATTTTTCATCTCCGCGTACTCAGAAAGGATCACAATATTCTTTCAGAAAACATACCATCTTGGAACAGTTATTTGAGTAGCTCTGAAGCCAAAGTGGTTAATTCCAGAAAACAAGATAATAATAATAATTATGTTTTCTAATAAATTTCTTCTTTAATTTTGGGTTTATTAATTTAATTAAAAGTTTATAAATATTTTGAGGAGAAAAGACTTCATAAATACTTTAGTAACTAAAATTATATTATTTAGTTCATATAAAAATTACAAAAAGGGCTTGACTGCAATTGTCTCTTTCTAAGCGATTCATGGTTAATAAACCCATATTAGGGTTAGTAAACCAGTAAATCGAGATCTCTGTATCTATAGACTACTAGTCTCAATAAAACTAGACACTTCTTGTCTTGACCAAACACCTTGCACTAAATAAAACTTATGCTTAATGGCATTAGATTGAAATCTCAAGAGTATCCAGAATACAACCTTTCAGCCAATCGAGCAAGAGTAAGAACATTCAGGAAATCATAGTGACTGTTGTTGGAACATGGTGCTAACTTTACGTCCCCTAAAACAAAGGTCATAGAAAACTGTCTACCCTCAGTTGTAGAGGTACTGAAGAAATGTGGCATTTCTATGTCTGCTCTGAAGTTTTGGGAACTCTGTTTTTTGATCGCAAGAGATTTATCGACAAATCATCTGTGATCCCTGTAGAACTACAATAAATGCAGAATTTTACTTCTAACTTTCAGCTTTTTTGGATGTGATTATGAACATAAAATGGCTGTTAAAAAAATCTGCTTTCTGCATGAGAATGTCCATTCTAATATTGATATGGCAACCAAGGTTGTATTTAGTATGATGGAAAACCCAGAACTTTTTCTAATGATTTGAATCAAAGATTCAAAATCTCTTATTGCAACTCTCTGGATGAGCACAAGCGCATCAAGCCCAATTACATCTGTTGGAAATAAAAAAGATAGAAAAAAATAAAGAAATGAAATAATAATGAATAAACAAATGAATATTTGGAATAATTTTGTATCTAACTATTGTACTTACTGTAGCGATAGACAGGTGGTATTCTGGAGGTAGTAAACGACATGATTTTATGAATTTAACTTAATGAGCTTTATGATAATATGATACATAAAATAAACTAATTTCAATCAGAGTAATAATCTTGAACTATTATGGTAATCACCAATATTTTGCTAACTTTAGCCTCGTCACTTTCTAAAGTTTAAACCACAGGCCTTTTATCAACTTCTTTATCCTTTTCATTTTCTTCAGTTTCTACAACAAGCTTATTATCAGCTTCTTTAGCCTTTCACTTTATTCAGTTTCTTCAATTTCTATATTCTCCTGGACCTCTAGCTTTGTTTCCAGAAAGGAACACAATTATCCTAATATATGGATAGAGACAACATCTTTTCCACCTTTTCTAGAGGACGTTTTATTTTTTGATGTAGTATTAAATTACGGCATTCAGCAAAAATGGACTAAATTTTAGGCCGAAAACAAGTCTTTTATGCCTAAAAGCCATCAGTTTTCTATTTTCTTCCACCAAAGAAATCTGAGGTAGTCTCGATCATTCTCCTTAATTGATACCATTTGGAAAGCTTTCCTTATGTCTGCTAAGACTCCAAATTTATTTTCCCGAAATCTTATAATTATTTCAGGGATTCTTTCCAGTAGATACTGATTCAAGGAGAGTCCATTGTGTCCTTGACAGGAAGCGTCAAATACTGGCCGTATAGGCGTCGTTTTGGATTCACTCTTAAATATAGAGCGATGGGGCAAATAGTAACCTTTTAACATAGGTGGATTTTCATTAACTCTTTCGATGAGCCCTTCATTCAAACATTCTTTAAAAACTTGATCATATTCTTTCAACTTATTTTATTGAATCATTTTATTGGTACCAATTTCCAATCTCCTTTTCGCCAATTCATAATTATTTGGGATTGACACTTCAGTTTTCTAAGGTAATCCTACAGAATATCTTTGATCACTTTGTCGCTGGATTTGTTTGATAAGCTTTTCTTTTAGTTCTTGATATTTGGACTCTTTGGAGCAAGTTCCAATAGGATCTCTAATACCTAATACTTCTAGATCCCATAAAATTCTTTCAAATCACTTTGAACTGTGAGCAAATTCAAAGTTTGTTCTACATGTTCATTTCTATCAATAATTGGTGAATTGCCCATCAATGTCCATTCCAGCCTTGTTTCCATCGTAGTTAAGTTTGTTTCAATTTGTACAACTTTCCCCTTTAAAAGCATGCATATAAATTAGCACCGATCAAAATAGCAATTTCTTTTCTATTAAAGTTATCTACCGGAATGCTTATACCTTTACTGCTTAACTTTCTACACCAATCTCCTCTCGGTAAAGGCGGTACATTATCGCAAATTTTAGGTTGGTCCAACGCTTCAACCTGGATTTTTTCCCTACTGTCATTCAATTTTTCCAAGTTCAGGATGTACCTTCCATGCCTCTCCTCTTCAACTCTTGTACCTCCAAATAGGCTTTTAACTATTGTTATTTTTCCAATATTTTCCAGTCCCACGTACTCTACCAAAGATTGTTTTACGTAAGAGTATTGGCTTCAACTGTCTAACAGTGTTCAACATTTCAAATCTTCATACTTATTATCACCTTCCTTTCAAATATCGACTGCCAGTAGTAGTAGTAATAGCATTTTATTCGCGATCGAACATTGTGGCCCACTGTACGTATTACATCCCAAACACGATGTGACACCAGCCATCTCTGTCTTAAGCTCGATGTACCATCTCGGCGACCGTTAAACCAGTGAGTTCCTTTTGTTGTGAGTTAAGTAAACAAATCTGTGAAATATGTTTTGGCCAAGTATTTGTTTGTTTTTAAAGGGTAATGGCTTATAGTGAAGGCAAAATTTCCTGAATTTTTATATAGTTTGTTTTAACCTCTCTCATTGTATTTTAATAATAAATTTGTTTAGATTAATAAAGTAATTAATTAAAAATTTCCCTAAAACACCTTTAATTGGTCCACGAAGCGTGCCGGCGGGCGTCCAGGTATGTGTCACCCAATGTCTTTCCCCTCATTATGGTATAATGCATTCCCCTGCGCCGCGCGTTGACCAGTATGGATATGAATTCAAGCTAGATTCTCATCAAATTCAGTCTAATCATAAGACTTAGAATGGATGTCGTTCTAGACCTGTTCATTGAATGGAATATTCGTCTAGTAATAAGACTTGAACTCAAATTCTTTCAAATAAAAGTGTCGAAGGATGGGAATCGCGGGATAATTTTCATATGTCGTTTTATAATATATTTTTACAATGAAGATACAATATAACCTCGATGAGAGGACACTCACGCTAAAGGATACCTCTCAAGAAAGGGTCAATGCAGGGTATATAACAAAACCAGTCCAATACAATAGTAGAGCGGTCTAGAGATTAATTTGGCGAAACCGCCGAGAGGGTTCACTACTGATGAGCCAAGCCCTCTCATTCAATAATTCATATCATTGCAGTAAGGTCTGTAGAGATAATTATTTGATGACATTTAAAAGAAACGCATTGCCAGTAAATTTATTTGTGTAAAATTTTAACAGTTTTCATTTGCAAAATTACCATTTTTGCTATTTAGTAACTCTCCGGTAAGTGAACACCTCTCTCTAAAAGACACTTTGGCTCTGCAATAAGGTGTCCTTTACAGGGAGGTTCTACTGTATATGCATATTTAAATATAAATTCTTCAATGATTTTTAACTTAATCATTGTATATAAGTAAGCTCTCTAATTCTATCCAAGAATTTGATATTTTCGAACCAAACGATTCATCATTCACTTATTTAAAAATGATAGCATAACAGAAAATATAGTTCCATGCTATTACCTTGTTGATAGAAGAAGAAAGCGTGTGGAAAGTTGTAAACGGCGCCGCTTGATGGCGCTGCAAAAAAACTGACCAATAGGCATTGCCGGCGGCAATCTAAATTTTCTCTCCCTCTGTCTTTTTTACCGCTTAGTGCGGATGTGTTTCTCACATTTCAAATACAGTAGAACCTCCCTGTAAAGGACAACACCTAGTCGCAGAGCCAAAGAGTCCTTTAGGAAGAGGTGTCCTATAACCGGAAAACTACTAAATAGTAAAAATTGTAATTTTGCTCATGAAAATTGTCCTTTGTAGAGAGGTGTCCACTAGCGAGGTGGCCGCTAAAGGAAGGTTCTACTGCATATATGAAAGACATAAATGCTTTTACACATACTTTATGTTCAATTTAACAAGTTAAAACTTCTAAAGCCTACAACTTGCTGGCATTCGATGTCGATTCTTTGAACGGGCTATTCGTCTAGTAATACGATATTATTGGACAAACGTTGAATAGAGTTCTACTAGAGAATAGTGGAGTCATGATTTTAGTTTAGAATATGAGTTTATCATTAATTTTTAGACGCTTAAATGAATATTTTCGAAAGCGCCTTATTTAATAGCCAAAAATTCCTATTATTTCTTTATAAACTATGTTTTTTAAATAAATTTATTTTTAAGGATATAATATAGCTATAAGATGAGCTTATCCATTTAAGTAAACTTTTGTGAAATTAAAAGTATTAAAAAATACACAGGTCTACAAAACTCAAAGTAGTTGTACCTTATAGCATATATATATCGGGATTCAGAAAAAAAAACTCTGAGAGATATTTGATGCACAGGGATATTTATCACTGTGCAATAAATATCTCTCAGAGTTTTTTTTTCTGAATCCCGATATATATATGCTATAAGGTACAACTACTTTGAGTTTTGTAGACCTGTGATATATAAGAGAATTTAATATATTTGAATATTTTTATTCCAATAATCTGTTATACACTAAATAATGAATATAAGTTTAATTCATTATTTTGTTACCATTTCACCTCTCTGTTTATTTTTGATCTCCCCTCTCTTAAAAATATATTCGAATATTAAAAAATAATTCTTGTGATAGCCTATATAAAGATTAGAATGGATAACAAAGGACTTGAAAAAGCTCGCAAACAAATGCTAACGTGCCAATACTGTGACCAGCAGGTAAAGTTTAAGAGCCACCTAATAGACCACGAGAAGACCCACACGGGGGAAAGGGAGTTTATGTGTGATTGGAAAGGTTGCAACTTCAGATCTAATCGAAAATTTAATGTGGCACAACACAAAATAACCCACACTGAAGAAAAGCCTTTCACATGCGATCATTGTCCTTATAGATCTGCTCACAAAACCCATTTGAGAGTCCATGTGCGAAAACACAACGATTCAAAACCATATATCTGTGATATATGTGAATTCAAGACATCTTACTGTAACTCACTGAAAGATCACAAGCGCAACAAGCACACCGACCCCGCGCTCAAGTGCAAGCTGTGCAAGTATGTGGCCTATGGAGAGGTCGACCTGAAAAGCCACACTTGTAAGGAGAACCTCTGTTGTGTGGTGTGTGGATACAAGACTCACACCAGACCCAACTTCATCCGTCACCAGGAGGAAGTTCACAACTCTGTCCTCTACTCCTGCTCCCTCTGTGGAACTAGGAGTAAGTCCAAGGCCTACTTCACCAAACATATGAAGAACAAACATCAAGTACAGAACATCAATATAGAAGACTTCATCACTCCAGCTACCACGTCTCTTGACAAGTGAAAAATCATTTGTTTTTCCATTGAAACATTTTAAAATAAGAATTTTAGATGCTTTTGATATATCAAGAAATTTGGTTGATAAATATCATGGAAAACAAGTTAAAATCATCGTTTAATATATTTTTATTCCACTAGATGGCGCTTAATCATCTAAATTGCTCATGTGAGCGGTTATAATTCGCTATTTTTGTATTTAATATCAACACCTGACCTTTTTACTATTTTTTCTTATTTTTTTAAACATATGTAATAATATTTCTGCCTGTATATATATTATTTTTTTAAATATTTTCTAATGTTTTTTCATATTTATATCTTCGTTAAATGTTTTTTAATAAATACTATAATTCCAAATTTATATTTCAAAGTGTGTTTTCTCAAAGAATTCATGAGAGTTCAAATTTTGCCTAAATTAATGTTATTCAAAAGATTGTCCATCTCTGTGTACTCAGAAAGGATCAAAATGTTCTTTCAAAGGACATACCATCTTTAAACAGTTGAGTGGCTCTGAAGCCAAATTGTTTAATTCCAAAAAAATAATTATGTTTTATCATACATTTCTTCTTAAATTGTGGGGTTTATTAATTTAATTAAAAATGTTATAAATATTTTTGAAGAGAAAAGACTTCATAAATACTTTAGTAACTAAAATTATATATTCCTTTGTTAATCCTCAACTCCCCCTGGTTCTGGTGCCACTTGAGACGTACTAGGAGAGCGTCCTTTGATCCCAAACTTTGTCCTTACTGTCCCGTGCGGACTTCCCACTCTGCACGCCTTGCCACTCAACCCCCACTGCTTCCAACTCACTTGTTGTCTTACCCGGGTTTACGGCATATATATATTTTATAAGGTAAGCAAAAATTTCAAAGTTTAAGCTATCCCTCACCAAAATATGTATTTATTTAAAATTTCTGTACACTTTCCATTTGTAAGACCATCTTGTTATACATATGTGTTGCAGGATAGTTTCCCTACCATAGGTATACGATCTGTCTTTTTTAATAACATAAATTATAGTTTGAATAGTGATGAAAGTGATAACGATTACTAATAAAGATAAATATTTAATTCAAAATTTAAATGACTTTTATATTACAACTAGACGAATGGCCCGGGCAACGCCCGGGTTTTACCCGAGTGCGTATATATCTTTAAAATGTTTTAATTCAAATACTATTCGTTACAATTATAAATTGGCGCCGTGGATGTCACTCTTGTGAAACGTACCGTTCCAAACTGTGTGTTTTTAAAATGTTTTAATTAAAATACTATTCGTTACAATTATAAATTGGTGCCGTGGATGTCTCTCTTGTGAAACGTCCCGCCCCAAACTGTGTGTGTCTTAAAAATATAAAAATAAAAATGTGAACGGAAAAATATGTCCAGGGTAGCCTAGTGGTCATGGCATCTGCCCGGTAAGCGGAAGGTCGTGGGTTCGATTCCCATCCCTTGACACTTTTTATTTTATCCATTCTGACCAAAATCTATCCGTGAACTTCACACAGTGAACTTCACACAGAGAGAATAAGGCAATTATATAAGTAGATAATCCAAATTGTGCCTTATCACACACTATTTTTTTATTTGGCCTTATTACCTTGTGTTTATAATCTATGACGTAATGCCGGCGGCGCGCGCCCGTTGGCTACCGGCGAGCACGTGACCTCCCTGTGCGCGCGCATCCGTGACAGAACCGGCCGGCCCATGACGGTCGTGACTATATATATTGATACAATATAATGCGACTTGTGATTGTGAAACGACATTTGAAAATTGTCCCGCATGTGTTTCTTTTGAACGAAAAATCGATATTTATTTCAAGGAGAAATAACGATTATTTCTAACACATACGGGATAATTTTCAAATGTCGTTTTACTATCACAAGCCGGATTATATTATATTGTATTATAAATTACTTCATGTATTGTTTACGAACGTAAAAATATTTCCAGGGTAGACAATTCGACATGGCATCTGCCCGGTAAGAGGAACACTGTGGGTTCGATTCCCATCCCTGGACACTTTTATTTTTCCGTTTATCATTACTCTTCACAATTCATCCTTTCATACCTTATCCCTAAGGTTATAAATAATCGTTATTTCTCCTTAAAAAAAATTCTGAATTTTCGTTCAAAAGAAACACATGCGGGATAATTTTCAAATGACTTTTATATATTGAGCATGTTGAATTCGCTAGTGGCATGCAGTTATACTGTGGAATTGATACATTGCAGGTTTATAAAACAGAAGCAAATTTCTGTAATACACTTGTTGGCGATAAAGACAAATCTTCAGCAATCCCCCAACATTTAAAAGCCAAATATGATGATAATATCATGTCACAGACAAGTGTTTTATTGAGTGATGTTATTTTCCAAAGGCAATTCACAGAAAATCGACTCTCAGCCAAACAATAAAGTTCGCTATATCGTAGTTGATGAGAATATGCTGTAAGAAACAAGTTCTATTCTTGTGGAAGATCCCTACATTACCATACTTGGTGTAGAATATAAAGAGATCTCTCGAGACAAGCTAACTGGTTTACTAAACCTAATCTTAACTTACCTAACCTCATAATGGCTTTTAAACTATTTAGGCTAGATTAGGGTTAGTATATCAGTAAATCGAGATCTCTGTATCTATAGATTACTACTCTCAATATAAACTGGACATTTCTTGTCTTAACCAGACAACCTTCACTAATTTCTTGAAAATAAAAATACTTCGGCCAGTAAATCTTTTTATTACCTCCGAAGTATCTTTATTTTCAAGAAATATGAATGCCGGCCAGGCAGCCTCTATCTTTACGAACTTTCACTAAGTAAAACTTAAGCCCAATGGCATTGGATTCAAATCCCAAAAGTAATCCAGAAGACAAACTTTCACCCAATCGAGCAAGAGTAGGAACATTCAGGAAATCATAGTGTTTGTTGTTGGAACATGCGACTATCTTTACGTCCCCTAAAACAAAGGTGATAGAAAACTGTGTCTACCCTCAGTTGTAGAGGTATTGAAGAAATGTGGAATTTCTATGTCTGCTCTGAAGCTTTAGGAACTCTGTTCTTTGATTGCAAGGGATTTATCGACAATCATTTGTGATCCCTGTGGAACCACAATTAATACAGGAAAATAATTCATTGTGGTATTTAGGCAAACAACAATCAGAATTGTGCTAAAATGTTTTAATAACATCATATCTATATTTCTATACACACATGGACAAAACTTAAGGAATTGGAAAGTCTTTGATGTCTCTTGTTATCATTTTTTTTTTTAAGAAGAGAGGCAAATTTGTTCACACTTGGTTATCTCGTATAAAGGTCACTCTAATATCTTTCAGAGCTATTGTCTGAATCCCGATATACATGGTAAAAGGTACAATTTCCTTAAGTTTTGTCCATGAGTGTATCTTTCAGAGTTATTGACTGAATCCCGATATATATGCTAAAAGGTACAACTTCCTTAAGTTTTGTCTATGAGTGTATCTTTCAGAGTTATTGTCTGAATCCCGATATACATGCTAAACGGTACAACTTCCTTAAGTTTTGTCCATGAGTGTATTTACCTCATTTTCGCGATATGCATCCCAAAAGATCAACAGCTAAAAAGACACATAATTCCTCATAGACAATATTCAATCATACCAGTTTGGAAATTGTTGGAGAGAATATGAATCAGAGTGGAAAGCAAGGGGAATCCATATAATTTACAAATTCGTTTAATTTCAAATAAAAATATCAATTTTATTTTGTTTCTTTGTTTGCACCGCATCTGTTTATGGGTCGTATTTTCATTTTAGTCCAGACGAGTGAGTTATGGTGTTGTTTGAAGGTGTACCATTCGATACCATCAGCGTAGGATTCGTGTGGACCGTTAAGATTGAGGCCGTTTAGATTGGATGAATGACAAGCATTATACCACCAGCCTCCTTTGAAAATAAGAGCGCAGTTGGCACCAGCTCCATTCTTATCATTTTGGCAATCACGGGTCGTGAACTGTAGGTTGTTGTGTCCGGTCAGAGAATCCCCTGTGATATCACGGTAAGATGTCCATCAGTGAGATGGACAGATCTTCCTAACTGGTCGATGCCAACTCACCTCCTGTTCCACCCAGGTAGAGACTGAGATGTAGACGATACTTGTCGCTTTCGTCGCTCATCCAGAAGTCCTGGTAGGTTGAAAATGCAGAATCGCCATCCTTGGCTTTCATGTCAACACTGAGCTCCCAGTTGTCCTTTGATGTAAGCTGATAGATGATCTCATTGCCTGTCACGTCACAGAGTCAACACATTATAGTACAACAGCGGCTTCCATTTCATTACATCTCACGAGATTGTTAATGAATCGGTCGAATTCTTCACCACCATAACATTCAGTAATTGGGCCGGATGAAAAAGGAGGAGGGGGAGAAGTAACAAGCTCGCTAAAAAACCTGGGCTCAGCTGGCCCGGCCGATAGTACCCTGTAAGGGCTCCTGATCCAGGGATACAGGATGTTTGTACTCCATGTTAGGAGCGGCTGCACATGGCGTCTGTTTCTCATGTCAGAGGCGGCCATTTCCTTTGGAGCTAAGTCCACCTGCCACTGAGTAGTGCTCCCTGTTTTAATGATAAAAGCAGACGTATTCTACTTCACCCAATCATGATGGTTGTATCTAATGCTGCACATGACTGGTACAGAGCAGCAGGGACAAGCACTGGTTTTGTCCTCCCAAGAGAACAACAGTCTTTGATTTCCAGACTTAAGTCTGGTCATCTACGGACAATTTCTTTCCAGAATGGTTACAGGATTTTCCCACTATGTACTAAGTACAATTCTCAACCTCCAACCCCAAAGCACATTATTGACTGTATTGACTCATCCATTGATGAGCTATACTCTTCCCGGGCAGACGCCATCAGGAGTCTCAAGCTTTAAAGGCTTGATACCGTGATATGATTGAGTGGAGATAAGAAAGAAGAATAAAATTATGGTTGTCAAATCCCTGTAGAGATAAGAAAGAAGAAGAACATATAAAGGTTAATATTAAGATGGAGTTGTGTAGAGTGATCCTGGTCTCTGCTCAGTCCTTTCTTAGCTTGACCAATCTAGGGCGTTGTTCATTTTCCTCCACATGGAGGCGCCATGCAGAAATATTCTCTTTCGTGGAGGTTAGGGTAAGGTATTCCCCACATTCCTCCAGTACTCTCTTCGTGGGTAAAAAACCGATTTAGTTTCAAAAGTGTGCACACCTAATTTATCAGTTCTATTTGGAAAGAGCTAATGCTCTAGTTGAATATAAGGGAAAATGCTATAGAATATTTACTTTTCGACACAATAGAAGGATGTCTGTTTTTAGAATCGATCTATAATGACAGCCAGTCTCTTGAGCCTTGTTAGAGTTTTACCTTGAGATCATTTTATTATCCCTATATATAGTCACGACCGTCATGGGCCGGCTGGCCGGCCGGCCGGTTCTGTCACGGATGCGCGCGCATCGTCATTATGATCATTATCATTATCTAATGATAATAATAATAATAATAATAATAATAATTATTATTATTATTATTATTATTATTATTATCCATCCCTATATATATAGTCACGACCGTCATTGGCGGGCGGGCGGGCGGGCCGGCCGGCCGGTTCTGTCACGGATGCGCGCGCATCATCATTATGATCATTATCATTATCCAAATAATTTTGATTATAGATTAGAAGGTAATAAGACCAAATCTACTGATAAGGTACAATTTGGAATATAGATTAGAAGCAGAAGGTAATAAGACCAAATCTAATGATAAGGTACAATTTGGATTATCAACATATATAGTCACGACCGTCTTTCCTCAATTCCTCATCGCTGTCACGGATGCGCGGGCATCATCATTAGTATAATATAAAAAGCCAACAATGAAGAATGAATGTAAGATAAAAAGCCAACAATGAAGAGTAAATATGATATAAAAGCCAACAATGAAGAGTGAATGTAATATAAAAAGCCAACAATGAAGAATAAATGTAAGATAAGAAGCCAACAATGAAGAATGAATGTAAGATAAAAAGCCAACAATAAAGAGTAAATGTAATATAAAAAGCCAACAATGAAGAATAAATGTAAGATAAAAAGCCAACAATGAAGAGTAAATATAATATAAAAAGCCAACAATGAAGAATAAATGTAAGATAAAAAGCCAACAATGAAGAGTAAATATAATATAAAAAGCCAACAATGAAGAATGAATGTAAGATAAAAAGCCAACAATGAAGAGTAAATATGATATAAAAAGCCAACAATGAAGAATGAATGTGAGATAAAAAGCCAACAATGAAGAGTAAATATAATATAAAAAGCCAACAATGAAGAGTGAATGTAAGATAAAAAGCCAACAATGAAGAGTAAATGTAATATAAAAAGCCAACAGAGTGAATGTAAGATAAAAAGCCAACAATGAATAGTAAATGTAATATAAAAAGCCAACAATGAAGAATGAATGTAAGATAAAAAGCCAACAATGAAGAGTAAATATAATATAAAAAGCCAACAATGAAGAGTGAATGTAAGATAAAAAGCCAACAATGAAGAGTAAATATAATAAAAAAAAGCCAACAATGAAGAGTAAATCTCTATATATATAAAAATGAATGTTTGTATGTTTGTCTGTTTGTTTGTATGTCCGGTATACAAATTCGCAGTAGTTCACTAATTCAAACCAAAATGTCCATACATAGGTAAAAAAATACGGGGAAGACGATAGGCTATTTTAAAAAATATATAAATCAATTATTAAAACTATATATTTTTAGTCAGAAAATGATGATGGCGATATTGCTGTATCATGTTTGATTATCAGATACAAAATTATATCGGGAAAAATTCCAAAAAGCAGAGACCACGGGTGAAACCAGTTCATTATTTTGTACGCAGGAACAAAATTCTAACAGAAAAACATTCATTCGAGCAGAAAACAAAAGCCAGATCATCTTTCTATAAAAATATCGCTTCTCAGACACAAAGTTTGCAGCGGGACGTTTCACAAGTGTGACATCCACGGCGACAATTTATAATTGTAACGAATAGTATTTGAATAAAAACATTTAATCGGGTAAAACCCGGGCGTTGCCCGGGTCATTCGTCATTAATATATAGTCACGACCGTCTTTCCTCAATTCCTCATCGCTGTCACGGATGCGCGCGCATCATCATTATGATCATTATCTTCTATAGGAGCTTCTATCTTTATAATTATGTATATTTACAAAAAGTCAATTCGCTCGCGCCTCTAGCGGTGAAAATGAGGGGTAATACCAGCTGACCTAATGTACATGTAAAGTTTGGAGCGGGACGTTTCACAAGAGTGACATCCACGGTTCCAATTTATAATTGTAACAAATAGTATTTGAATAAAAACATTCAATCGGGTAAAACACGGGCGTTGCCCGGGTCATTCGTCTAGTCCCTATATATAGTCACGACCGTCATGGGTTCTGTCACGGATGCGCGCGCATCATCATTATGATCATTATCATTATCTAATGAGAATAATAATAATAATAATAATTATTATTATTATTATATATTATTATTATTATCCATCCATCAACATATATAGTCACGACCGTCATGGGTTCTGTCACGGATGCGCGCGCATCATCATTATGATCATTAATCATTATCTAATGAAAATAATTATAATAATAATAATTATTATTATTATATTATTATTATTATCTATCAACATATATAGTCACGACCGTCATGGCCCGGTTCTGTCACGGATGCGCGCGCACAGGAAGGTCACGTGCTCGCCGGCAGCCAACGGGCGCGCGCCGCCGGCATTACGTCATCTATATATATAAAAATGAATGTTTGTATGTTTGTCTGTTGGTTGGTCTGTATGTCCGGTATACAAATTCGCAGTAGTTCACTAATTCAAACCAAAATTTCAATACATAGGTAAAAAATAACGAGGATGACGATAGGCCATTTTAAAAAATATATAAATCAATTATTAAAACTATATATTCAAATTATTCTAAATAGCTCACGAGCAGCGCCCTCGAGAACGCGGTGGAACTGATGGCGGGGCGCGCCCATTGGCCGCCTGCGAGCACGTGGCTTCCCTGTGCGCGCGCATGCGCCGGGAAGCCACTTGCTCGCCGGCAGCCGACGGGAGCAGTCACTTGCTCGCCGGGAGTCAACGGGTGCTCGCCGGCAGCCGACGGGAGCAGTCACTTGCTCGCCGGGAGTCAACGGGCGCAGACATTTACTCGCTGGCAGCCAACGGGCACATGTTTAATGTCATTAAAACAATAATAAACAATAAGAGGAGCTTCTTGTGTAAATTTCTTTATTACCGCAAGCTTTCGAACAGAACATTCTTCAACGGGCGTGGATAGTAAAAACGTACTAACATTAGTACGTTTTTACTATCCACGCCCGTTGAAGAATGTTCTGTTCGAAAGCTTGCGGTAATAAAGAAATTTACACAAGAAGCTCCTCTTATTGTTTATTATTGTTTTAATGATCGTGATTTTAAGAGTTTAATTTCTACATGTTTAATGTGTTTGAATAATACATTTAATCATGTAAACCCGGGCGTTGCCCGGGTCATTCGTCTAGTAGATTATAAACACAAGGTAATAAGGCCAAATAAAAAAATAGTGTGTGATAAGGCACAATTTGGATTATCTACGTATATATCCCTATATATAGTCACGACCGTCATGGGCGGGCTGGCCGGCCGGCCGGCCGGTTCTGTCACGGATGCGCGCGCATCATCATTATGATCATTATCATTATCTAATGATAATAATAATAATAATTATTATTATTATTATATTATTATTATTATCCATCCATATATATATAGTCACAACCGTCATGGGCCGGCCGGTTCTGTCACGGATGCGCGCGCACAGGGAGGTCACGTGCTCGCCGGCAGCCAACGGGCGCGCGCCGCCGGCATTACGTCATAGATTATAAACACAAGGTAATAAGGCCAAATAAAAAAATAGTGTGTGATAAGGCACAAGTTGGATTATCTACTTATATAATTGCCTTATTCTCTCTGTGTGAAGTTCACTGTGTGAAGTTCATGGATAGATTTTGGTCAGAATGGATAAAATAAAAAAAGTGTCAAGGGATGGGAATCGAACCCACGACCTTCCGCTTACCGGGCAGATGCCATGACCACTAGGCTACCCTGGACATATTTTTCTGTTCACATTTTTATTTTTATATTTTCAAGACACACACAGTTTGGGGCGGGACGTTTCACAAGAGAGACATCCACGGCGCCAATTTATAATTGTAACGAATAGTATTTTAATTAAAACATTTTTAAAATATATAGTCACGACCGTCATGGGCCGGCCGGCCGGTTCTGTCACGGATGCGCGCGCATCATCATTATGATCATTATCATTATCTAATGATAATAATAATAATAATAATAATTATTATTATTATTATTATTATATAGTCACAACCGTCTTTCCTCAATTCCTCATCGGCCGCTGTCACGGATGCGCGCGCACAGGGAGGTCACGTGCTCGCCGGCAGCCAACGGGCGCGCGCCGCCGGCATTACGTCATAGATTATAAACACAAGGTAATAAGGCCAAATAAAAAAAATAGTGTGTGATAAGGCACAATTTGGATTATCTACTTATACTGTATAATTGCCTTATTCTGTCTGTGTGAAGTTCACTGTGTGAAGTTTACGGATGCATGCGCATCATCATTATGATCATTATCATTATCTAATGATAATTATTATTATATTTTTTATTTATTTATTTATTTCATCTCAATTTACAGGTGTTACATTCGAGCACAGCTCACGAGTCACCTTGTCCAGATTATTTACACATGGCGAGTTGTAATGCTGGAGTGGCCCCCCGAACCTTACAGGAGGGCAGTTGTTGGGTGTTTGGCTGTCAGCTAGCCATTGGGTCCAGGTCGTCGGATTCAGTGGCTGAGGTCACCAACTGTAGGAATTCTTTTTTTTTTTTTTTTTTTTTTGAGTTTGATTCCGTTGCAATTCCAGAAAACGATTTTTAAAGGTAATTTGCCTTTCATTGTAAGAAAGTTTTGATAATTTCTAATAACTTTTCGCACAGTTCCCTGGTGTCAGAATGAGTAGTTTTCTTTTTTGCAGTTTCAGCGTAACTTGCCTTTTGTTTTTCAACAATTGCTTCTTCTGTTTTAGTGGAGCTTGCTTGAGGTATGGTGTTAGGGGAGTTTTGTCTGGGAGGCTTTAGCTGCTGTTGTTGTGGCTTCGGAAAATTTGGGCATCCGCGGTAATTGGCTGTGTGTGCCTCTCCGCAGTTAGCGCACTTTGGTGGGAGCTGTTTCGACTTTCTTGGACAATCCTTCGAATGGTGTTCTTCAGCACACTTGACGCATTTGGGCTTCAAAAGCAGTTTAGCTGGCCATGCCCAAAACCCTGGCAGTTAAAGCATTGGGTCACTCGTTTTGTAGTCCTGAATGATTCCACGACTATTTTTTGGTAAAGTATTTCGGTTATTCCATAGATTCGTTTATTTTGTTCATTTTTCGGTAGCTCTACTAGGACTATATTCATCGGTATTTTGGTCGATTGTCTATGGAGTCTTTTGACAATGACCTCAGTGAAGCCCATTGAGACCAGTTCAATTACGACGTCTTCTTCTTTGAAGGCTGTTGATACCCCCTTCAATACCACTTTCAGTGGTGTTTCCTCCTGTAGTCTGTAAGAATATCCTCCATTATTTTTCTGTACATACTCCCTGATTTTTTTGAAGTCGCCGATGTTTTTCGATTTAATTATGTGCTTTTTGCCAGAAATCGTGACTTGGAATGGTTCCATGCACAAGTCTTTTAGCTCTTGGCAAAGAAGCTTCCAATCTGCTACATTTTCTGCAATAACAGGAGGAATTCTCGGTTTTTTCACGTTAGTGACTGTGGTCCATGGGCCATCGTTGTCGCTATTTTCATCATCGTCTTGCGGTGGGTGAGCTGCGTTCATTTGTTGAGAAACTCCAGTGGCGGGACTTTGTTCATCGATGTCCATTCTAGGCGTCTTCAGATTACGCTCGCTCCTAGTTGGCGATCTTGAGTCATCCGATTGGGAGCCGCGAATTCTCTTCTTTGATTGAACCGTTTCCTCAAGTTTATACTCGATTCCACATTTGTCTAGGATCTTCGTTATTAAGGAGGCTTCGATTATGCATAGTTTCTCGCCGGTTGGTCCGATCGTCGATTTAATTACAATCGGTGGCATATTATTTTTTGCCCCCTATTATTATATTATTATTATTATCAACATATATAGTCACGACCGTCATGGGCCGGCCGGCCGGTTCTGTCACGGATGCGCGCGCATCATCATGATCATTATCATTATCTAATGATAATAATAATAATTATTATTATTATTATTATTATTATTATTATATTATTATTATCCATCAACATATATAGTCACGACCGTCATGGGCCGGCCGGTCGGTTCTGTCACGGATGCGCGCGCATCATCATTATGATCATTATCATTATTCACGACATATATCAACATATATAGTCACGACCGTCATGGGCGGCCGGTTCTGTCACGGATACGCGCGCACCATCATTATGATCATTATCATTATTTAATGATAATAATAATAATAATAATAATTATTATTATATTATTATTATCCCTATATATAGTCACGACCGTCATGGGCCGGTTCTGTCACGGATGCGCGCGCACAGGGAGGTCACGTGCTCGCCGGCAGCCAACGGGCGCGCGCCGCCGGCATTACGTCATAGATTATAAACAAAAGGTAATAAGGCCAAATAAAAAAATAGTGTGTGATAAGGCACAATTTGGATTATCTACTTATATAATTGCCTTATTCTCTCTGTGTGAAGTTCACGGATAGATTTTGGTCAGAATGGATAAAATAAAAAAAGTGTCAAGGGATGGGAATCGAACCCACGACCTTCGGCTTACCGGGCAGATGCCATGACCACTAGGCTACCCTGGACATATTTTTCCGTTCACTTTTTATTTTTATATTTTCAAGACACACACAGTTTGGGGCGGGACGTTTCACAAGAGAGACATCCACGGCGCCAATTTATAATTGTAACGAATAGTATTTTAATTAAAACATTTTTAAAATATATACGCACTCGGGTAAAACCCGGGCGTTGCCCGGGCCATTCGTCTAGTCAACATATATAGTCACGACCGTCATGGGCCGGCCGGCCGGTTCTGTCACGGATGCGCGCGCATCATCATTATGATCATTATAATTATCTAATGATAATAATAATAATTATTATTATTATTATTATTATTATATTATAATTATTATTATTATCAACATATATAGTCACGACCGTCATGGGCCGGCCGGCCGGTTCTGTCACGGATGCGCGCGCATCATCATTATGATCATTATCTAATGATAATAATAATAATAATAATAATAATTATTATTATTATTATTATTATTATATTATTATTATTATCCATCCATCATCAACATATATAGTCACGACCGTCATGGGCCGGCCGTGCGTTTCTTTTTTAACATGTTTTGCGCGGAAGAGCTTTGTTCGATGCAATACCTTGAAATTTATATGTATGTACCTCTACAGACCTATAAGCTTATGTCCATAGTTCACTATACACCATTTAGCTGCCTTCCATAGAAAATGCAGGGTATATAACAAAACCAGTCCAATACAATAGTAGAGCGGTCTAGAGATTAATTTGGCGAAACCGCTGAGAGGGTTCACTACTGATGAGCCAAGCCCTCTCATTCATTAAATCATATCATTGCAGTAAGGTCTGTAGAGATTTAAAAAAGAAACGCATTGCCAGTAAATTTATTTGTGTAAAATTTTAACGATAGAGGGCAATAAAATTTAATTTACTAATATATAATGGTTATGAAAACATGTTTTGCGCGGAAGAGCTTTGCTCGATGCAATACCTTGAAATTTATATGTATGTACCTCTACAGACCTATAAGCTTATGTCCATAGTTCACTAAACACCATTTAGCTGCCTTCCATAGAAAATGCAGGGTATATAACAAAACCAGTCCAATACAATAGTAGAGCGGTCTAGAAATTAATTTGGCGAAACCGCTGAGAGGGTTCACTACTGATGAGCCAAGCCCTCTCATTCATTAAATCATATCATTGCAGTAAGGTCTGTAGAGATTTAAAAAAGAAACGCATTGCCAGTAAATTTATTTGTGTAAAATATTAACGATAGAGGGCAATAAAATTTAATTTACTAATATATAATGGTTATGAAAACATGTTTTGCGCGGAAGAGCTTTGCTCGATGCAATACCTTGAAATTTATATGTATGTACCTCTACAGACCTATAAGCTTATGTCCATAGTTCACTAAACACCATTTAGCTGCCTTCCATAGAAAATGCAGGGTATATAACAAAACCAGTCCAATACAATAGTAGAGCGGTCTAGAGATTAATTTGGCGAAACCGCTGAGAGGGTTCACTACTGATGAGCCAAGCCCTCTCATTCATTAAATCATATCATTGCAGTAAGGTCTGTAGAGATTTAAAAAAGAAACGCATTGCCAGTAAATTTATTTGTGTAAAATTTTAACGATAGAGGGCAATAAAATTTAATTTACTAATATATAATGGTTATGAAAACATGTTTTGCGCGGAAGAGCTTTGCTCGATGCAATACCTTGAAATTTATATGTATGTACCTCTACAGACCTATAAGCTTATGTCCATAGTTCACTAAACACCATTTAGCTGCCTTCCATAGAAAATGCAGGGTATATAACAAAACCAGTCCAATACAATAGTAGAGCGGTCTAGAGATTAATTTGGCGAAACCGCTGAGAGGGTTCACTACTGATGAGCCAAGCCCTCTCATTCATTAAATCATATCATTGCAGTAAGGTCTGTAGAGATTTAAAAAAGAAACGCATTGCCAGTAAATTTATTTGTGTAAAATTTTAATCGTTATTTCTCCTTAAAAAATAAATTTTGATTTTTCTTTCAAAAGAAACACATGCGGGATGATTTTTAAATGTCGTTTTACAATCATAAGCCGCATTATATTGTATTATAAAAGTTTGAATGTAGGCAAATGCTTTTATGTTTATTTCTTTTTACATTTTTATTGTATTTTATGGAGATCCCATTCCATGTAAGTACTATGGGAATTAATTTTAACGAGATTTTTCGTGAATATCTGAATTGCCTTTAAAAAATCATCTTTGTAGCTTGTCTTGGAATATTTAATAACTACTACAGTAAAACCTCCATAAGAGGACACCCTTATTAGAGGACACCTCTCTATAAAGGACAGTTTTCCTTTTGAAAATTACCATTTTTACTATTTAGCAACTCTCTAGTATGAGGACACCTCTCTCTAAAGGACACTTTGGCTCTGAAATTAGGTGCTGTCCTTTACAGGGAGGTTCTACTGTTCTATGATAGAAGCCAAGGTCGCCTCTCCCGTCAAAACTGTCGTCTAGTTTTGAAGTTTATTTTGACGGGAGAGGCGACCATTGCTTTTGAAAATCAATATCCTTCCAGCAAAATTAATCTTTACCCTTATGCTAAATATATATTTTTAAAAAAGCTATTATATAATTTAATCAATGAACTATTTTATTGTAAAAGCCTCCAATAAGATAATACAGTATAACTACCTCCCTGTAAAGGACAACACCTAATTGCAGAACCAAAGTGTCCTTTAGAGAAAGGTGTCCTCTTACCAGAGAGTTTCTAAATTGTAAAAATGGTAATTTTGCAAATGAAAACTGTCTTTTGTGGAGAGGTGTTCGTTAGCGGGGTGTCCGCTAAAGAGAGGTTCTATTGTACAATAAAAAAACTCGGAGATATCTTATAATTTAAAATAGTAGTTTTCATGTATTTTTTAGATAAAGCGCCTAAACATTAAAAATCATAAGAGCGCCCAAAGAACATTCTCTTGTGTAAAACGACATGAGAAAATTATCCCGCATGTGTTTCCTTTCAACGAAAAATCAAAATTTATTTCAAGGAGAAATAATGATTAATTCTAACCTTTGGAATGAGGTATGAAAGGATTAATTGTGAAAAGTAATGAAATATGTCCAGGGTAGCCTAGTGAACATGGCATCTGCCCGGTAAGCGGAACACTGTGGGTTCGATTCCCATCCCTGGACACTTTTATTTTCCGTTTATCATTACTCTTCACAATTCACCCTTTCATACCTCATCCCAAAGGTTAGAATTAATCGTTATTTCTCCTTGAAATAAATTTTGATTTTTCGTTGAAAAGAAACACATGCGGGATAGTTTTCAAATGTCGTTTTACAATCACAAGCCGCATTATATTATATTGTACTATTCTCTTGTGTCTTTAAACAAAATATATTGAAATTAAAATTTTGACGGAAGGATAATGATCTAGAAAATTAAAGGTGATCTCTCCCGTCAAAATAGACGCCAAAACTAAGCACCATTTATTGATAGTTAACGCCAACTAGCGGAGTTTGCTCGATAACAAAGCCACAACACTGAAGGAGCTTAATTTTATTTTAACATAGGAGTGTGGTCACTTTTTATATTTATATAGAAAGTTATTGCCAGTACAAAAGAACAGTGTTACAAATTTTAACGATAGATGTTAATTAAATTTATACTGGCGAAACCGCTGAAGGGTTCACCACTGATGAGCCAGGCCCTTCCATTAATTTTTCAATTGCAGTAAGGGCAGTAGAAATTGTTTAATTTCAAAAAGAATCTTACGCGTTTAAAATATTTTCGAATTTTGATAACAGATGGCGCGCTAGTGCATCATATTATAAATTTAATTTAATAAAATATCATAGAGCAAATATTTATATATATATTTATACGATAAATTAAAAAAAAAATTAAAATAATCTGTTACACAATAGAAAATTACATATTAATTCAATCAATTATATTCTTTGTTCTCACTTTCACATATCTTGGTTTTTTAAATCTCTCTCTCAAAATAAATTCTATATATGAAAAATTAAAATATTCCTTTTAATATATTTTTAAAAAAAGATCAAAATGACTACCAAAGGACGTAAAAAATCTGGCAGACAAATAATAACTTGCAAATACTGTAACTACCAGTCTCAATGTAAGAGTCATATAAAAGAACATGAAATGACCCACACAGGCGAAAAGGAGTTTATATGTGACTGGAAAGGTTGTTTTTACAGATCTAGCCGTAAATGTAACATCATACAACACAAAGTCACTCATTCTGAAGAAAAACCTTTCTTATGTAAATACTGTAATCACAGGACTGCTCTAAAACACCATATGACAGTTCACATTCGTAAACATATAAACTTAAAACCCTACAGTTGTGATAAATGTGATTACCAGACATCCTATTCCTATAATCTGAGTAGACACAAGCGCAATAGGCACACCGACTTCAGGCTTAAGTGCAAGCTGTGCAAGTATGTGGGAAGTGAAGAGACCGACCTGAGGAACCACATCTGCAAAGAGAAATTTTGTTGTGGAAAATGTGAGTACAAAACCTATATCAAATCCCATCTCAGCCGCCACCAGCAGGTCCACAACACTGTTCTCTATTCCTGCCCTCAATGTGGATTAAAGAGCAAGTTCAAGAATAAAATCAAAAAACATATGAAGAAAAACCATAATGTACAGAATATCAATGTACAAGACTTTGTCACTCCAGGTACCATGTCTCTTGACAAATTAATGTGATAATTTTTTAGTGTAAATAATTGTAGTTTTTTTTTTTGGTAATACAGATATTGAAAATATATCTACTTATATATACAGTTAAACCTGTCTATAACGCCCCCTCTAAATAGCACCTTTCTCTCTATAGCGCCCGATTTTAAATACGTAGTACGATGCGAATTACATTAAAAGTGACCTGTCTATAGCACCCTATTTTGGTGAGTCCCAAGAGGGGGGCTATAGACAGGTTTAACTGTATATATATACTGTCTTTACTCTTTTCTACAAACCTATCTCTTCGCTTATTCCTTTTTCTACCCAGCCCATGACGCGTAACGGCCGAATCTATGCTGGAGTGTTCTTTTTTAGCCTATTATATCCTTCTATTCATTATATATATAAAAAACAAACCTCTTTTATGCTGAAATCAACTAACAAAGACATGAAATTATTACATTTTCTTAATGGTATTATATATATAATTTTATAACTTTATCAATCAATGAAAATACACAGCATAATATAATTATGCATTTATAAAATATCTGGCTGTACTCAGCAATCCAAACAGGACACGAGTAAAAGTGCTCATCTGTGCTCACCATTTTCTAGAATTTACCCTAACACTAGAGTGACCAAGCTATCACCAACCCCTAGGTACGTATTCCAACCCAGAATTACTTCACCTAGACTGCGGTACCCGAAGCAAGTAAACAATTGTAAATGATTGTAACCAAATTGAAACAGAGGCGAAACATTCTGAAGACCCAAAAATCCAAGAATATTTTTAGAAGAGACTCACTTAATGAATCTCAAAAAGAAAAGTTTTATGGATATATTTTCGAATTTAGTAAAAGAAAACAATTCAAGGACGTCAATGTTAAACACTGGAGACCACCTACCGACCAAATAAACACCTTACCGAGTTACACCAAGAGAACGCCAAATTATTCAGGATGAGGTAAACAAGATGGAAAAACTTGATATCATTCAGCCCTCTGAAAGTCCGTGGGCCTCACCTGTAGTCTTGATCAGAAGATTAGATGGAAGCTGGAGATTCTGCGTCGATCACCACCGCCTGAACAAAATGAGAAGAATGTCTACCCTCTCTAAAGGATCGATGACACTCTAGACTTAAACACTTAGGAATATTTATATATGTTTTATTGCTTTGTTGTTAAATATTACCTGCCCTATTGCATAGCCCTTGATGCAGAGAGGAAGGCCCTATATCAACAAATTAAATGTACCAACACTTCACCCTACGTATTGCTTTCAAAAATATCAGCAAACAAATCTGAGGCAATAGCTTACTATAAATATTTTAGATCATCATTATGTAAGGACCAGTCAACAAGTGAATGACTTTGAGACGAAGAGAAAAGCCAGTTCAATTTCTATGTAAATAACATAAGATGAATATTACCTTACCCAATTGGGAGAATCTATATGGGGCAAGTCCCTAATAAAGGCTTGTGTGTGTGCGTGCTTTGTTGTTAAATATTCCCTGTGTGTAAATAATTCGTTAGTTTTAATTGTAGTCACCTAGTCGTGCTGATGTCATAAATAAAATATCTTCTATTTTATCATTGTGATCTGTCATCCATTACTACAATGCAATATATATCTACTATGTATAATACAATGCGGCTATGATTATAGAACAACGTATAACAAGTTTTACCGCAAATGTTTATTTTTTCAGAACAGAAAAATATATCCAGGGTAGACTAGTGTACATGGCATCTGCCCGGTAAGCGAACACTGTGGGTTCTTTTCCCATCCCTGGAAAATTTTATTTTTTCCGTTCGACATTACTCTTTACATATAAAATAAAAGGATTTAAAAGAAACATTCGCGCTTTTAAATCCTTTTATTTTATATGTATAGATGGCGCGTTATTGCTTTGTATTACTCTTTACAATTTATCCTTTCATATTTCATCCCTAAGGATGGTAATAGTCGTTATTTCTCCTTAAATAAATTATGATATTACGTTCTGTAAAAAGAAACATTTGCGATAAAACTTGTTAAACGTTGTTCTATATACTATGTATATAATTCCTGTGTATATTATGAACATGACTTACAATTTCTAAAGAAAATCATGAGGGTTCAAAATACATGTTAATCTCAGATTAATTAGTGATATATAATCCAGATAATATCAGGGTTATTCGAGAGAGAAGCGTGAGTGTGTGGTCATAGGAGAACGCAATTATGAATATGGAAGACCCCCCATTTACATTAGAAGTCCCAACTCTAACTTCAATATCCCTAAATAACGGATAGGTACACGATCATATTGTACTTGGAAATTTCCAGAATGCACAAAATTGAAAAATGAGGAAGATTCTATGGCGCGGTTTAAAATACCTTTGCCGAACTACTAAATTTTATTGCTTTTTTATGGAAGGAAACTGCGCAAAGTGCGTTCGGACTATCTAGAAGATTATTAATGCAAAAAAATACTTCGAAGGGCTCAAGAAAAAAATAATCACCAGAAAACAATAACTACGCGAAAAACAACCTGGTGCTCCGAACACGGGTAACAAGGTAATCCTTAACCAACACTAAAGAAGAAACAGCATGAAAAACCTAAAAAAGCAGATATTATTGGGATTTAAGTCGAAATCGTATCAAATAAATTTCCTAATCATGAATAAAACCAGAAAAATTCGAACCCATTCAAAGAAAATGACGAAATTTGAATAATGGAACCATCAACTCAGCCCTAAAATCAGAATGCCACCAATTAAAATAAGCAGGGCAATGGAATGGACAAGGCTTAGAGAAGGTCTCGTTACTTGCATGAAACAATAGCTAGAATTCTTTACATCAAGGCGTTACATCAACGTTCAGATCCACACCATAGCAGAATAACACACAGCAACCAAGGGTTTGGAAGATCGACATTACCTCTTCCACTTCAAGATCTTAGACGACGTAAAGATACTAGAGTGGTCGTCAGAGCTCTCGACTATTACATAACTATCTCCGAAATACAAGAGGAGCTGGAAAACAAGGAATTTGAGATGTCCAAAATTGCAAGACTATGCAAATCAACAACAAAGGAAGAGCTCTCACTAATCCAGGTAACCTTCCCAAAATCCAAGAAACAAAGAAATCCACAACATCACCGACCTCTATGATATAAAGAGCAAAGTCGAGGCCTACAGGGTTCCCAAAGGTACTGGTCAATGTCACGGTGCCAAAACTTTGAACACTCTCAATTTGAATGCAAAAACCCCCAAATATATAAAGTGAGAAGGGAACCATTTTAGATCCGAATGCACCAAGGTAAAATAGTTCCACCAAAATGTGCAAATTGCCAGGTGCAGTACATGGTTATTTGGCGTGGTTGCCCACTAAACAGAAAGATAAATAGAGTTCCCCAAACCCAAAATAATAAGAAACCAGCCCCTAATGCACAAAAAGAACAATCTAAAAGATTCAAACCCTTCTAGAATGCCCCAACTCTCTCAAAACAAGAACAAAATTCCTGATATCGATAAAGACATCTCAATCTTCCTACAGGCACCAAAGTCAAATAATTAGAGTGAGATATCAAAAAGACACAGAATGGCCCTGAAATATAATAGCCAACATAATAAAAAACGTTATAGAGATAACATTAAATGTATAAATTAACTTTTAAAAAACTATTGAAAGGTCTCTCTTTGAATCCTTTACTGGAACGCGTACTGTCTCCGATACTCAAAGATAATTTTCTGTATTCCTAAATGAACACATATTGAAAGAGCACTAGTCTGCAGAATTTGTTGAATCTTTGGTGTATGTCCTTAGTGTAGACCAGATGTTGCATATTTGTTATGGGAAGTTGATTTAGTTCCCTAAGGTCAGCGGTCAGCGGGCAGTCAGTTAATAAGTGTCTGGGGTTCTGTTCTTCGCCTCCACACGAGCATCCAGGCGATTCAGCTTTGCCAGAAAAAGTAATGTATTAGAGAACATTAAATTTTGATATTTTATATTAATTTATTAGAATATAAAATATTTTTAGAAGAAATGAATTAATATTTTATTATGTAAGAATGTGTTATTTATTCCATTAAAATTTACGAAAAGGATAAAATAAAAATGATATAACAAATTGGGTTCAAGGTAATTCAGTTAACAGACACAATTTGGAAAATGAAAATTCGTAAAATTTGATATTCTTATAGGATAATAAATTAAGTTTTTAAAATGGTTATCCTTCCTTTTTTTATTTATCCTTAGTACACGTGGTACAGGCCATGATAATCATGGTGGGTAGTTAGCGACTGCTTTTACTGTAAGTATGTGCCAGAGCTCCGTTTGGGTACTTGCACTAGCTCGTGGGGTTGAACTTTTGCAAGAATCGGAGGCCATTGGAGCACCTTTTTAGCTTTCCTTGAAATAAATATATCATGTTTAGATAGATAATATATAGTTCTGCATTTATTCAATAATATATAAATTAGGGTGAAACATCAATTAGGTTTAAACAGGCTGCCATTCTATACACGTTCTTTGTATGAGTAAGCAATTTATTTTGTTAATATAATAACATTTTAAATAATATATAAATCTATATATATATATAATTGAATGTCTGTCTGTGTGTACTCTATAGATTCAAAAACCATACATCCAATCGTCGTGAAAATTTGGGATATTATTAGGTATATCCCCGGGAATGTTTTTGAAAAATAATTTCTTGAATATCTTGAATATCCTTAGAGTTATTTGCATATTTGTAGATTTAACTCGCAAGCAGCGCCACCATTGCGACGATGATAACAAGTTTTTTATCTATAAGTTTTATTATCACTAAGTTTATTATCTTAAAGATTATTCATCAAAAGTAAGATTATCTCAGGATGACACGGCAATTTATTTGAGACAAGAATAATGATACAATTCCAAGGCGAAGATACTATTCCTTTAACTTCCAATTAGCGAGGGAACCAATTAATATTGATTTTATTCAACTTATCGAGAATTTTTCAAGGAACCGGGAAAAAATGTTCACTATATAAAACGATAATTTTGTAATGTAGAAAATTAGGAAAGACAAAATTCAGGATGACACGGCACACAGGGACCGGGAAAAAATGTTCACTTTATCGAGAGATTCAAATTTACGAGTTTCAAATTATCAAAATATATCTAGTATTGTTTTTTACAAGTTTATAGAGAATTGTTTTAACAAATGTTCGTTAGACAAACCTTTACTCGGGTAAAACCCCGGGCGAAGCCGGGTACATCCGCTAGTTATATATATATATATATATATATATATATATATATACTAGCGGACCCGCCCGGCTTCGCCCGGGTTTTACCCGAGTAAAAAGTTTGTCTAACGAATCTCTCGATAAAGTGAACATTTTTTTCCCGGTCCCTTGAAAAATACTCGATAAGTTGAATAAAATCAATATTAATTGGTTCCCTCGGTAATTGGAAGTTAAAGGAATAGTATCTTGCCTTGGAATTGTATCATTATTCTTGTATGGATGTACCCGGCTTCGCCCGGGTTTTACCCGAGTAAAGGTTTGTTTAACGAATATCTCGATAAAGTGAACATTTTTTTCCCGGTCCCTTGAAAAATACTCGATAAGTTGAATAAAATCAATATTAATTGGTTCCCTCGGTAATTGGAAGTTAAAGGAATAGTATCTTGCCTTGGAATTGTATCATTATTCATGTATGGATGTACCCGGCTTCGCCCGGGTTTTACCCGAGTAAAGGTTTGTTTAACGAATCTCTCGATAAAGTGAACATTTTTTTCCCGGTCCCTTGAAAAAATACTCGATAAGTTGAATAAAATCAATATTAATTGGTTCCCTCGGTAATTGGAAGTTAAAGGAATAGTATCTTGCCTTTGAATTGTATCATTATTCTTGTCTCAAATAAATTGCCGTGTCATCCTGAATTTTGTCTTTCCTAATTTTCTACATTACAAAATCATGGTATCATCATGATAATATTTAGAGCAGATTCTTGAATTATAACAGATAAATTAGAATATTTATCTTGATTATTTCTAGGCGAAAAGTTATTTCAAAAATTTTATTCGCTAGAAACCTTCCCAGTACTATACTAAATAACTTCCCAAAGTTTCATGGCGATCCAATGAGTGGTTTGGTCAGGCATAAAGGACAAACAGACATACATTCATTTTTATATATATAGATATAATTGAATGTCTGTCTGTCTTGTGTACTCTATAGATTCAAAAACCATACATCCAATCGCCGTGAAATTTTGGGATATTATTAGGTATATCCCGGGGAAGGTTTTTGAAAAATAATTTCTTGAATATCTTGAATATCCTTAGAGTTATTGCGACGATGATAACAAGTTTTTTTATCTATAAGTTTTATTATCACTAAGTTTATTATCTTAAAGATTATTTATCAAAAGTAAGATAATCTACCTATTAATTGCGCACAAATCAAAGTTAGTTTTATCATTTATATACAACACTAGGCGAATGACCCGGCTTCGCCCGAGAAATCCCTTGGGTGCAATTTCCTTCATACTAAAAGTATATCAATAATAAATATTAGAAGTGCCATAGAATAGCAATACAGAAGTAACACATGAACTACAGGAAAAAAGTGTGTGTGATGGCAAAAATTGTATTATATTAGTGTTTAGGTATTTGATTTAATTAATATAGTTGATATAATAATATATATTTATATTATATATAATATAAATGAGCTTTAAAAATTGTAAAAAAAAATGCATCAGCCGGGAATCGTACCCGGGCCGCCCGCGTGGCAGGCGAGCATTCTACCACTGAACCACCGATGCTTTAAAAAAAGCCATATTTAGGTATTCATTCCATTCCGGATTAGTCCGCGTAAAAAAAGTTCTTCAAATGAAAAAAAGAAATAGCCAAAAATACTAATAAAAATGCAGCCGAAAATTTTCCTCAGGTTTATAAAAAGCGACATGCAAAATTTGGTACCAATTGGTTCAGTAGTTTTTGAGTTTATCGCGAAAACAGACAGGCAGACATTGACTTTTATATAGAGAGAGATATATATTGGGAGAATAGATAAAATGATGATTTTGTAATGTAGAAAATTGGGAAAGACAAAATTTAGGATGACACAGCAATTTATTTGAGACAAGAATAATGATACAATTCCAAGGCAAGATACTATTCCTTTAACTTCCAATTACCGAGGGAACCAATTAATATTGATTTTATTCAACTTATCGAGTATTTTTCAAGGGACCGGAAAGAAATGTTCACTAGATAAAACGATGAATTTTGTAATGTAGAAAATTAGGAAAGACAAAATTCAGGATGACACGGCACACAGGGACCGAGAAAAAATGTTCACTTTATCGAGAGATTCGAATTTACGAGTTTCAAATTATCAAAATATATCTTTTTAGAGAATTGTTTTAAAAAAGTTTAGAGAATTGTTTTAAAAAATGTTCGTTAGACAAACCTTTACTCGGGTAAAACCCGGGCGAAGCCGGGTACATCCGCTAGTCCTATTATAATATAGTGGTAATATTTAACATTGATCATAACACTTCACGATGAAACAATATAAGTATTATGCTGGTGCTAAACTTATTGAAACATGTTATCCCTTTAGATATAACCGGATTCATGTAGCTTACTAAAAGTCGCCAACTAAAAATAGATAAAAATAGTGGCAAAACTTTAATATAAGATTTTTTATATATTGTATTTATAAACAAAAATAAACTTCCAATGGATCCCTTCCCATGTCGACATACCTCTTGATGAAGAGACAGACAAATTAGCAAAAAAAGCGTGTCACTTACCAAGCAAGAGCAATAATCTTACATTTGAAGAAATATATACGTATAAAAAAAGGAAAATAAATCAAAACTAACAGCTTAATTCATCATTAGTACAAACCATTGAAACAATTAGAAGAACTTCAAAAATTCAATAGAAATCAACAAACAGCTTTAGTAAGACTAAAAAGTGGCCATATAAAAACCTTTAAATTTCAAATGGACAAAAAACCTTCAATAACTCCTTGAAATGCAATAGTGCAGAAACTTCTCCGGAGCATATCTTGTCATTCTCAGAACTTACAATAGAGGACCTATTTTCCAGGCCTATAACTACCATCGCAAAATTGGAGAGAAGTGGACTTCAAGATTTGGTTTTGTAGCGGCTCCCAAATATTAACTTCTCATATTTTCATTATAAGTTTTAATTTGTTTAATAACTTTTTAAATCGAATATTAAATTAAATTATCTTTTGAATATATAATGCTCATAAAATATACTTTATTAAATTTATATGAATTAACATTAATATCATCTTGTTTGTTGTCATATCAATATAATAATTATACATTATTCTAAATATAAATCATATAAAATGTAAATATTTATCTATAATATATCAAACACATATATCTAACATTTTATAATCTAGAAATGATATTTGACCACACACACATATACAAAAAAAAACTTCAACATGTAATATACAACAATACTTCTGATATTTTGTATTAAATAAATGTAATTAAAAGTTGATTTTACAATGAATAATTAGAATTCCATGCCGCCTACAGTTTAACCATTAAGATAAGCACCACCACCACCATATTAGGAGTATATCTATAAATAAGTTCGTGCGTTTTTCCCCCGAAAATTGAAGCTTTATTGTGAAAAATTGGTTAGACAATCAATGTTCAAAGTATTGTCCGTCGATAATATGAATTGCGACAATGAAAGCGCCTAATATAATAGACAAAAATTCATTTTATTTTTAATATAAACTCTGATTGTTTTTTTTTATAAATTTTATTTTTAAGGATATAATATAGCTATATGGTGTGCTTATCCATTTAAGTAAACTTTTGTGAAATTAAAATAATGTTCAAATATAAATCAGAGAAATTCATATATTTGATTATTTTTTTATCCAATAATCTGTTATACACTAAATAATGAATATAAGTTTAATTCATTATTTTGTTACCATTCACCTCTATGTTTATTTTTGATCTCCCTCTCTTAAAAATATATTCGAATATTAAAAAAAAATTCTTGTAATAGCCTTTATTAAGATTAGAATGGATAATAAAGGACTTGAAAAATCTGGCAAACAAATGCTAACGTGCCAATACTGTGACCAGCAGGTAAAGTTTAAGAGCCACCTAATAGACCACGAGAAGACCCACACGGGGGAAAGGGAGTTTATGTGTGATTGGAAAGGTTGCAACTTCAGATCTAATCGAAAATTTAATGTGGCACAACACAAAATCACCCACACTGAAGAAAAGCCTTTCACATGCGATCATTGTCCTTATAGATCTGCTCACAAAACCCATTTGAGAGTCCATGTGCGAAAACACAACGATTCAAAACCATACATATTTGATCTATGTGTATTCAAGACATCTTACTGTAACTCACTGAAAGATCACAAGCGCAACAAGCACACCGACCCCGCGCTCAAGTGCAAGCTGTGCAAGTATGTGGCCTATGGAGAGGCCGACCTGAGGAGCCACACCTGCGATGAGAGCCTCTGTTGTGGGGAGTGTGGGCACAGGAGCCAGTCCAGGTCCCACTTCATCCGTCACCAGGAGGTCCACAACTTTGTCCTCTACTCCTGCTCCCTCTGTGGAAAGAAGAGTAAGTCCAAGACCTACTTCACTGCTCACATGAAGAACAAACATCAAGTACAGAACATCAACATAGAAGAATACGCCACTCCAGTTACCACGTCTCTCGAACAGTGAAAAATCATTTGTTTTCGATTGAGACATTTTAAAATCAGAATTTTAGATGCTTTTGATATATCAAGAAATTTGGTTGATAAATATCATGGAAAACTAGTTAAATCATCGTTTAGTTTATTTTTATTCCACTAGATGCCTCTGTCATCTAAATTGCTCATGCGAGCGGTTATAATTCGCTATTTTTGTATTTAATATCAACACCTGACCTTTTTACTATTTTTTCTTATTTTTTAAACATATGTAATAATATTTCTGCCTGTATATATATTATTTTTAAATTTTTTTCTATTGTTTTTTTCATATATATACCTTCCTTAAATGTTTTTTTTTAAATAAAGACTATAATTCCAAATTTATATTTCAAAGTGTGTTTTCTCAAAGAATTCATGAGAGTTCATAATTTGCCTAAATTAATTTTATTTAAAACATTGTTCATCTCTGTGTACTCATAAAGGATCAAAATATTTCACAGGACAGAGCATCTTGGAAAAGTTATTTAAGTGGATATGAAGCCAAAGTGGTTAATATCAGAAAAAAAAAATATAAACGAATGTTTTCTAATACATTCTTCTTTTTTTTTTAATTCATTAATTTGAATAAAAAAGTAGACAAATATATTTTGAAGAAAGGACTACTTAAATATTTTAGTAACTAAAATTATATTAAGTTCATATAAAATTTTCAAAAATTAGAAAAAGGGCTTGACTGCATTTGTCTCTTTCTAAGCAATTCATGGTTAATAAACCCATATTAGGGTTAGTAAACCAGTAAATCGAGATCTCTGTATCTATAGACTACTAGTCTCAATACAAACTGGACATTTCTTGTCTTGACCAAACACCTTGCACTAAGTAAAACTCATGCTTAATGGCATTGGATTGAAATCTCAAGAGTATCCAGAAGACAACCTTTTCCCCCAATCATGACCAAGAGTAGGAACATTCAGGAAATCATAGTGACTGTTGGTTGGAACATGGTGCTAACTTTACGTCCCCTAAAACAAAGGTCATAGAAAACTGTCTACCCTCAATTGTAGAGGTACTGAAGAAATGTGGCATTTCTATGTCTGCTCTGAAGTTTTGGGAACTCTGTTTTTTGATCGCAAGAGATTTATCGACAAATCATCTGTGATCTCTGTAGAACTACAATAAATGCAGAATTTTACCTCTAACTTTCAGCTTTTTTGGATGTGATTATGAACATAAAATGGCTGTTAAAAAATCTGCTTTCTGCATGAGAATGTCCATTCTAATATTGATATGGCAACCAAGGTTGTATTTAGTATGATGGAAAACCCAGAACTTTTTCTAATGATTTGAATCAAAGATTCAAAACCTCTTATTGCAAACTCTCTGGAAGAGCACAAGCGCATCAAGCCCAATTACATCTGTTGGAAATAAAAAAGATAGAAAAAATAAAGAAATGAGACAATAATGAATAAACAAATGAATAATTTTGTATATAACTATAGTACTTACAGTAGCGATAGACAGGTGGTATTCTGGAGGTAGTGAACGACAGGATTTGATGAATTTAACTTAATGAGCTTTATGATACATAAAATAAACTAATTTCAATCAGAGTAAAAATCTTTAACTATTATGGTAATCACCAATATTTTGTTAACTTTAGCCTCGTCACTTTCTACAGTTTAAACCACAGGCCTTTTATCAACTTCTTTATCCTTTTCAGTTTCTACAACAGGCTTATTATCAGCTTCTTTAGCCTTTTTCACTTTATTCAGTTTCTTCAATTTCTATATTCTCCTGGACCTCTAGCTTTGTTTCTAGAAAGGAACACAATTATCCTAATATATGGATCGAGACAACATCTTTTCCACCTTTCTAGAGAACGTTTTATTTTTTTTATATAGTATTCAATTACGGCATTCAGCAAAAATGGACTAAATTTTAGGCCGAAAACAAGTCTTTTATGCCTCAAAGCCATCAGATCTCTATTTTCATCCTTCTTCCACCAAAGAAATCTGAGGTAGTCTCGATCATTCTCCTTAATGGATACCATTTGGAAAGCTTTCCTTATGTCTGCTAAGACTCCAAATTTATTTTCCCGAAATCTTATAATTATTTCAAGGATTCTTTCCAGTAGATACTGATTCAAGGAGAGTCCATTGTGTCCTTGACAGGAAGCGTCAAATACTGGCCTTATAGGCGTCGTTTAGGATTCACTCTTAAATATAGAGCGATGGGGCAAATAGCAACCTTTTAACATAGGTGGATTTTCATTAACTCTTTCGATGAGCCCTTCATTCAACCAATCTTTAAAAACTTGATCATATTCTTCAACTTATTTTATTGAATCATTTTATTGGTACCAATTTCCAATCTCCTTTTCGCCAATTCATAATTATTTGGGATTGACACTTCCAATTTCTAAGGTAATCCTACAGAATATCTTTGATAGCTTTGTCGCTGGATTTGTTTGATAAGCTTTTCTTTTAGTTCTTGACATTTGGACTATTTGTAGCAAGTTCCAATAGGATCTCTAATACCTAATACTTCTAGATCCCATAAAAAATTATTTCAAATCACTTTGAACTGTGAGCAAATTCAAAGTTTGTTCTACATGTTCATTTTCTATCAATAATTGGTGAATTGCCCATCAATGTCCATTCCAGCCTTGTTTCCATCGTAGTTAAGTTTGTTTCAATTTGTACAACTTTCCCCGTTAAAAGCATGTCCATATAAATTAGCACCGATCAAAATAGCAATTTCTTTAAAGTTATCTTCCGGAATACTTATATCCTTACTGCTCAACTTTCTCCACTAATCTCCTCTCGGTAAAGGCGGTACATTATCGCAAATCTTAGGTTGGTCCAACGCTTCAACCTGGATTTTTTCCCTACTGTCATTCAATTTTTCCAAGTTCAGGATGTACCTTCCAAATAGGCTTTTAACTATTGTTATTTTTCCAATATTTTCCAGTCCCACGTACTCTACCAAAGATTGTTTTACGTAAGAGTATTGGCTTCAACTGTCTAACAGTGTTCAACATTTCAAATCTTCATACTTATTATCACCTTCCTTTCAAATATCGACTGCCAGTAGTAGTAGTAATAGCATTTTATTCGCGATCGAACATTGTGGCCCACTGTACGTATTACATCCCAAACACGATGTGACACCAGCCATCTCTGTCTTGAGCTCGATGTACCATCTCGGCGACCGTTAAACCAGTGAGTTCCTTTTGTTGTGAGTTAAGTAAACAAATCTGTGAAATATGTTTTGGCCAAGTATTTGTTTGTTTTTAAAGGGTAATGGCTTATAGTGAAGGCAAAATTCCTGAATTTTTATATAGTTTGTTTTAACCTCTCTCGTTGTATTTTAATAATAAATTTGTTTAAATTAATAAAGTAATTAATTTAAAATTGAAATTTCCCTACAACGCCTTTAATTGGTCCACGAAGCGTGCCGGCGGGCGTCCAGGTATGTGTCACCCAATGTCTTTCCCCTCATTATGATGTAATGCATCCCCTGCGCCGCGCGTTGACCAGTATGGATATGAATTCAAGCTAGATTCTCATCAAATTCAGTCTAATCATGAGACTTAGAATGGATGTCGTTCTAGACCTGTTCGTTGAATGGAATATTCATCTAGTAATAAGACTTGAACTCAAATTCTTTCAAATATAATATTTATATTTTATTATATATTTTTACAATATAATATAATGCGGCTTGTGATTGTAAAACTACATATGAAAATTATTCCGCATGAGTTTCTTTTAAACGAAAAATCAAAATTATTTTAAGGAGAAATAACGATTATTTCTAACCTTAGGGGTGAGGTATGAAAGGATGAATTGTGAAGAGTAATGATAAACGCGAAAATAAAAGTGTCGAAGGATGGAATCGCGGATAATTTTCATATGTCGTTTTATAATATATTTTTACAATGATTATACAATATAACCTCGATGAGAGGACACTCACGCTAAAGAATACCTCTCAACAAAGGACAGTTTTCATTTGCAAAATTACCATTTTTGCTATTTAGTAACTCTCCGGTAAGAGGACACCTCTCCTTAAAGGACACTTTGGCTCTGCAATAAGGTGTCCTTTACAGGGAGGTTCTACTGTATATGCATATTTAAAATATATATTCTTCAATGATTTTTAACTTAATCATTGTATATAAGTAAGCTCTCTAATTCTATCCAAGAATTTGATATTTTCGAACCAAACGATTCATCATTCACTTATTTAAAAATGATAGTAAAACAGAAAATATAGTTCCATGCTATTACCTTGTTGATAGAAGAAGAAAGCGTGTGGAAAGTTGTAACGGCGCCGCTTGATGGCGCTGCAAAAAAAACTGACCAATAGGCATTGCCGGCGGCAATCTAAATTTTCTCTTCCTCTGTCTTTTTTACTGCTTAGTGCGGATGTGTTTCTCACATTTCAAATACAGATAACCTCCCTGTAGAGGACAACACCTAGTCGCAGAGCCAAAGAGTCCTTTAGGAAGAGGTGTCCTATAACCGGAAAACTACTAAATAGTAAAAATTGTAATTTTGCTCATGAAAATTGTCCTTTGTAGAGAGGTGTCCACTAGCGAGGGTGGCCGCTAAAGGAAGGTTCTACTGCATATATGAAAGACATAATTGCTTTTACACATACTTTATGTTCAATTTACAAGTTAAAACTTCTAAAGCCTGCAACTTGCTGGCATTCGATGTCAATTCTTTGAACGGGCTATTCGTCTAGTAATACGATAGTATCGGACAAACGGTTGAATAGAGTTCTACTAGAGAAGATTGGAGTCATGATTTTAGTTTAGAATATGAGTTTATCATTAATTTTTAGACGCTTAAATGAATATTTTGAAAGCGCCTTATTTAATAGCCAAAAATTCCTATTATTTCTTTATAAACTATGTTTTTTTAAATAAAATTTATTTTAAGGATATAATATAGCTATAAGATGAGCTTATCCATTTAAGTAAACTTTTGTGAATTAAAAGTATTAAAAAATATATAAGAGAATTTAATATATTTGAATATTTTTATTCCAATAATCTGTTATACACACTATATAAATAATGAATATAAGTTTAATTCATTATTTTGTTACCATTTCACCTCTATGTTTATTTTTGAACTCCCCTCTCTTAAAAATATATTCGAATATTAAAAAATAAATTCTTGTAATAGCCTTTATTAAGATTAGAATGGATAACAAAGGAGTTGAAAAATCTGGCAAACAAATGCTAACGTGCCAATACTGCGACCAGCAGGTAAAGTTTAAGAGCCACCTAATAGACCACGAGAAGACCCACACGGGGGAAAGGGAGTTTATGTGTGATTGGAAAGGTTGCAACTTCAGATCTAATCGAAAATTTAATGTGGCACAACACAAAATAACCCACACTGAAGAAAAGCCTTTCACATGCGATCATGTCCCTTATAGATCTGCTCACAAAACCCATTGAGAGTCCATGTGCGAAAGCACAACGATTCAAAACCATACATCTGTGATATATGTGGATTCAAGACATCTTACTGTAACTCACTGAAAGTTCACAAGCGCAACAAGCACACCGACCCTGAGCTCAAGTGCAAGCTGTGCAAGTATGTGGCCTATGGAGAGGCCGACCTGAGGAACCACAGCTGCGATGAGAGCCTCTGTTGTGGGGAGTGTGGCACAGGAGCCAGTCCAGGTCCCACTTTATCCGTCACCAGAGGGTCCACAAGACTGTCCTCTACTCTTGCTCCCTCTGTGGAAAGAAGAGTAAGTCCAAGACCTACTTCACCAAACATATGAAGAACAAACATCAAGTACAGAACATCAACATAGAAGAATACGCCACTCCAGTTACCACGTCTCTCGAACAGTGAAAAAGCATTTGTTTTTCATTGAAACATTTTAAAATAAGAATTTAGATGCTTTCGATTTACCATGAAATTTGGTTGATCAAATATCATGGAAAACAAGTTAAATCATCGTTTAATATATTTTTATTCCACTAGATGGCGCTTAGTCATCTAAATTGCTCACGTGAGCGGTTATAATTCGCTATTTTTGTATTTAATATCCACACCTGACCTTTTTACTATTTTTTTTGTTATTTTTTTAAACATATGTAATAATATTTCTGCCTGTATATATATTATTTTTAATTTTTTTCTATTGTTTTTTTTTTCATATATAACCTTCCTTAAATGTTTTTTTTAATAAAGACTATAATTCCAAATTTATATTTCAAAGTGTGTTTTCTCAAAGAATTCATGAGAGTTCATAATTTGCCTAAATTAATTTTATTTAAAACATTGTTCATCTCTGTGTACTCAGAAAGGATCAAAATCTTTCACAGGACAGAGCATCTTGGAAAAGTTATTTAAGTGGATATGAAGCCAAAGTGGTTAATATCAGAAAAAAATATATAAACGAATGTTTTCTAATACATTCTTCTTTTTTTTTTTATTCATTAATTTGAATAAAAAAGTAGACAAATATATTTTTGAAGAAAGGACTACTTAAATATTTTAGTAACTAAAATTATATTAAGTTCATATAAAATTTTCAAAAATTAGAAAAAGGGCTTGACTGCATTTGTCTCTTTCTAAGCGATTCATGGTTAATAAACCCATATTAGGGTTAGTAAACCAGTAAATCGAGATCTCTGTATCTATAGACTACTAGTCTCAATGCAAACTGGACATTTCTTGTCTTGACCAAACACCTTGCACTAAGTAAAACTCATGCTTAATGGCATTGGATTGAAATCTCAAGAGTATCCAGAAGACAACCTTTTCCCCCAATCATGACCAAGAGTAGGAACATTCAGGAAATCATAGTGACTGTTGTTGGAACATGGTGCTAACTTTACGTCCCCTAAAACAAAGGTCATAGAAAACTGTCTACCCTCAATTGTAGAGGTACTGAAGAAATGTGGCATTTCTATGTCTGCTCTGAAGTTTTGGGAACTCTGTTTTTTGATCGCAAGAGATTTATCGACAAATCATCTGTGATCTCTGTAGAACTACAATAAATGCAGAATTTTACCTCTAACTTTCAGCTTTTTTGGATGTGATTATGAACATAAAATGGCTGTTAAAAAATCTGCTTTCTGCATGAGAATGTCCATTCTAATATTGATATGGCAACCAAGGTTGTATTTAGTATGATGGAAAACCCAGAACTTTTTCTAATGATTTGAATCAAAGATTCAAAACCTCTTATTGCAACTCTCTGGAAGAGCACAAGCGCATCAAGCCCAATTACATCTGTTGGAAATAAAAAATATAGAAAAAATAAAGAAATGAGACAATAATGAATAAACAAATGAATAATTTTGTATATAACTATAGTACTTACAGTAGCGATAGACAGGTGGTATTCTGGAGGTAGTGAACGACAGGATTTGATGAATTTAACTTAATGAGCTTTATGATACATAAAATAAACTAATTTCAATCAGAGTAAAAATCTTTAACTATTATGGTAATCACCAATATTTTGTTAACTTTAGCCTCGTCACTTTCTACAGTTTAAACCACAGGCCTTTTATCAACTTCTTTATCCTTTTCAGTTTCCTACAACAGGCTTATTATCAGCTTCTTTAGCCTTTTCACTTTATTCAGTTTCTTCAATTTCTATATTCTCCTGGACCTCTAGCTTTGTTTCTAGAAAGGAACACAATTATCCTAATATATGGATCGAGACAACATCTTTTCCACCTTTTCTAGAGAACGTTTTATTTTTTTTATAGTATTCAATTACGGCATTCAGCAAAAATGGACTAAATTTTAGGCCGAAAACAAGTCTTTTATGCCTCAAAGCCATCAGATCTCTATTTTCATCCTTCTTCCACCAAAGAAATCTGAGGTAGTCTCGATCATTCTCCTTAATGGATACCATTTGGAAAGCTTTCCTTATGTCTGCTAAGACTCCAAATTTATTTTCCCGAAATCTTATAATTATTTCAAGGATTCTTTCCAGTAGATACTGATTCAAGGAGAGTCCATTGTGTCCTTGACAGGAAGCGTCAAATACTGGCCTTATAGGCGTCGTTTAGGATTCACTCTTAAATATAGAGCGATGGGGCAAATAGCAACCTTTTAACATAGGTGGATTTTCATTAACTCTTTCGATGAGCCCTTCATTCAACCAATCTTTAAAAACTTGATCATATTCTTTCAACTTATTTTATTGAATCATTTTATTGGTACCAATTTCCAATCTCCTTTTCGCCAATTCATAATTATTTGGGATTGACACTTCCAATTTCTAAGGTAATCCTACAGAATATCTTTGATAGCTTTGTCGCTGGATTTGTTTGATAAGCTTTTCTTTTAGTTCTTGACATTTGGACTATTTGTAGCAAGTTCCAATAGGATCTCTAATACCTAATACTTCTAGATCCCATAAAAAATTATTTCAAATCACTTTGAACTGTGAGCAAATTCAAAGTTTGTTCTACATGTTCATTTCTATCAATAATTGGTGAATTGCCCATCAATGTCCATTCCAGCCTTGTTTCCATCGTAGTTAAGTTTGTTTCAATTTGTACAACTTTCCCCGTTAAAAGCATGTCCATATAAATTAGCACCGATCAAAATAGCAATTTCTTTTAAAGTTATCTTCCGGAATACTTATATCCTTACTGCTCAACTTTCTCCACTAATCTCCTCTCGGTAAAGGCGGTACATTATCGCAAATCTTAGGTTGGTCCAACGCTTCAACCTGGATTTTTTCCCTACTGTCATTCAATTTTTCCAAGTTCAGGATGTACCTTCCAAATAGGCTTTTAACTATTGTTATTTTTCCAATATTTTCCAGTCCCACGTACTCTACCAAAGATTGTTTTACGTAAGAGTATTGGCTTCAACTGTCTAACAGTGTTCAACATTTCAAATCTTCATACTTATTATCACTTCCTTTCAAATATCGACTGCCAGTAGTAGTAGTAATAGCATTTTATTCGCGATCGAACATTGTGGCCCACTGTACGTATTACATCCCAAACACGATGTGACACCAGCCATCTCTGTCTTAAGCTCGATGTACCATCTCGGCGACCGTTAAACCAGTGAGTTCCTTTTGTTGTGAGTTAAGTAAACAAATCTGCGAAATATGTTTTGGCCAAGTATTTGTTTGTTTTTAAAAGGGTAATGGCTTATAGTGAAGGCAAAATTCCTGAATTTTTATATAGTTTGTTTTAACCTCTCTCGTTGTATTTTAATAATAAATTTGTTTAAATTAATAAAGTAATTAATTTAAAATTGAAATTTCCCTACAACGCCTTTAATTGGTCCACGAAGCGTGCCGGCGGGCGTCCAGGTATGTGTCACCCAATGTCTTTCCCCTCATTATGGTATAATGCATTCCCCTGCGCCGCGCGTTGACCAGTATGGATATGAATTCAAGCTAGATTCTCATCAAATTCAGTCTAATCATGAGACTTAGAATGGATGTCGTTCTAGACCTGTTCGTTGAATGGAATATTCGTCTAGTAATAAGACTTGAACTCAAATTCTTTCAAATAAAAGTGTCGAAGGATGGGAATCGCGGGATAATTTTCATATGTCGTTTTATAATATATTTTTACAATGAAGATACAATATAACCTCGATGAGAGGACACTCACGCTAAAGGATACCTCTCAAGAAAGGGTCAATGCAGGGTATATAACAAAACCAGTCCAATACAATAGTAGAGCGGTCTAGAGATTAATTTGGCGAAACCGCCGAGAGGGTTCACTACTGATGAGCCAAGCCCTCTCATTCAATAATTCATATCATTGCAGTAAGGTCTGTAGAGATAATTATTTGATGACATTTAAAAGAAACGCATTGCCAGTAAATTTATTTGTGTAAAATTTTAACAGTTTTCATTTGCAAAATTACCATTTTTGCTATTTAGTAACTCTCCGGTAAGTGAACACCTCTCTCTAAAAGACACTTTGGCTCTGCAATAAGGTGTCCTTTACAGGGAGGTTCTACTGTATATGCATATTTAAAATATAAATTCTTCAATGATTTTTAACTTAATCATTGTATATAAGTAAGCTCTCTAATTATCCAAGAATTTGATATTTTCGAACCAAACGATTCATCATTCACTTATTTAAAAATGATAGCATAACAGAAAATATAGTTCCATGCTATTACCTTGTTGATAGAAGAAGAAAGCGTGTGGAAAGTTGTAAACGGCGCGCGCTTGATGCGCTGCAAAAAAACTGACCAATAGGCATTGCCGGCGGCAATCTAAATTTTCTCTCCCTCTGTCTTTTTTACCGCTTAGTGCGGATGTGTTTCTCACATTTCAAATACAGTAGAACCTCCCTGTAAAGGACAACACCTAGTCGCAGAGCCAAAGAGTCCTTTAGGAAGAGGTGTCCTATAACCGGAAAACTACTAAATAGTAAAAATTGTAATTTTGCTCATGAAAATTGTCCTTTGTAGAGAGGTGTCCACTAGCGAGGTGGCCGCTAAAGGAAGGTTCTACTGCATATATGAAAGACATAAATGCTTTTACACATACTTTATGTTCAATTTAACAAGTTAAAACTTCTAAAGCCTACAACTTGCTGGCATTCGATGTCGATTCTTTGAACGGGCTATTCGTCTAGTAATACGATATTATTGGACAAACGTTGAATAGAGTTCTACTAGAGAATAGTGGAGTCATGATTTTAGTTTAGAATATGAGTTTATCATTAATTTTTAGACGCTTAAATGAATATTTTCGAAAGCGCCTTATTTAATAGCCAAAAATTCCTATTATTTCTTTATAAACTATGTTTTTTTAAATAAATTTATTTTTAAGGATATAATATAGCTATAAGATGAGCTTATCCATTTAAGTAAACTTTTGTGAAATTAAAAGTATTAAAAAATACACAGGTCTACAAAACTCAAAGTAGTTGTGCCTTATAGCATATATATATCGGGATTCAGAAAAAAAACTCTGAGAGATATTTGATGCACAGATAAATACCCTGTGCATCAAATATCTCTCAGAGTTTTTTTTCTGAATCCCGATATATATATGCTATAAGGTACAACTACTTTGAGTTTTGTAGACCTGTGATATATAAGAGAATTTAATATATTTGAATATTTTTATTCCAATAATCTGTTATACACTAAATAATGAATATAAGTTTAATTCATTATTTTGTTACCATTTCACCTCTCTGTTTATTTTTGATCTCCCCTCTCTTAAAAATATATTCGAATATTAAAAAATAATTCTTGTAATAGCCTCTATAAAGATTAGAATGGATAACAAAGGACTTGAAAAAGCTCGCAAACAAATGCTAACGTGCCAATACTGCGACCAGCAGGTAAAGTTTAAGAGCCACCTAATAGACCACGAGAAGACCCACACGGGGGAAAGGGAGTTTATGTGTGATTGGAAAGGTTGCAACTTCAGATCTAATCGAAAATTTAATGTGGCACAACACAAAATAACCCACACTGAAGAAAAGCCTTTCACATGCGATCATTGTCCTTATAGATCTGCTCACAAAACCCATTTGAGAGTCCATGTGCGAAAACACAACGATTCAAAACCATACATCTGTGATATATGTGAATTCAAGACATCTTATGTAACTCACTGAAAGATCACAAGCGCAACAAGCACACCGACCCCGCGCTCAAGTGCAAGCTTGCAAGTATGTGGCCTATGGAGAGGCCGACTTGAGAACCACACCTGCGATGAGAGCCTCTGTTGTGGGAGTGTGGGTACAGGAGCCAGTCGAAGTCCCACTTCATCCGTCACCAGGAGGTCACAAGACTGTCCTCTACTCCTGCTCCCTCTGTGGAAAGAAGAGTAAGTCCAAGACCTACTTCACCAAACATATGAAGAACAAACATCAATTACAGAACATCAACATAAAGACTTTGTCACTCCAGCTACCAAGTCTCTTGACATGTGAAAAAGCATTTGTTTTCGATTGAGACATTTTAAAATCAGAATTTTAGAAGCCTTTGATTTATCAAGAAATCTTGTTAATCAAATATCATGGAAAACAAGTTAAAAGCATCGTTTAATTATTTTTATTCTACTAGATGGCGCTTAATCATCAAAATTGCTCATGTGAGCGGTTATAATTCGCTATTTTTGTATTTAATATCACACCTGACCTTTTTACTATTTTTTTTGTTATTTTTTTAAACATATGTAATAATATTTCTGCCTGTATATATATTATTTTTAATTTTTTTCTATTGTTTTTTTCATATATATACCTTCCTTAAATGTTTTTTTAATAAAGACTATAATTCCAAATTTATATTTCAAAGTGTGTTTTCTCAAAGAATTCATGAGAGTTCATAATTTGCCTAAATTAATTTTATTTAAAACATTGTTCATCTCTGTGTACTCATAAAGGATCAAAATCTTTCACAGGACAGAGCATCTTGGAAAAGTTATTTAAGTGGATATGAAGCCAAAGTGGTTAATATCAGAAAAAAAAATATAAACGAATGTTTTCTAATACATTCTTCTTTTTTTTTTATTCATTAATTTGAATAAAAAAGTAGACAAATATATTTTTGAAGAAAGGACTACTTAAATATTTTAGTAACTAAATATTATATTAAGTTCATATAAAATTTTCAAAAATTAGAAAAAGGGCTTGACTGCATTTGTCTCTTTCTAAGCAATTCATGGTTAATAAACCCAGATTAGGGTTAGTAAACCAGTAAATCA